>JAQJVL010000001.1:18420711-18656549 GCA_035578905.1 Stictocephala bisonia
GAAATTAAAATGGAAATTGAAGATATCTTGAAAGCAAGAATGGAAAAAAGCTTTATGATTTTCATAGCATTTCTTATTGCCATTTGTGAGTATTCCTATTGTATTTAATTTGATTTTTATTGAAATACCTTCATGTTATTAACAAAGTGTAATAACTTATGTTTAGATATTTATAGTTAGTGACATTTTAGTTCAGTATATAAAATTAACCAATTTAATGTGTACTTAGGTCTATAGTAATTTTACTGATGAGACTGACTCCCTAATCGTAAGCGTTTTAAATTTTCTGATGAAATAATAGGTCTTAATACAAAATATATGTCTACAAAATTTATCTTAAACGAAGATAATTAGATCTAGACCTGAGTGATATATTCACAAAGCATTCCTCACTGTTGTTGACATACCCAGCAAAGAAAATATCTCCTACCCATAGAAACTCCTTACTTGTAGTCTTTAGGTTATTCTTTTTGTGTTGGAATATTAACTAATGACACTTTCTGAGGAAAAATTTTGTTTCACACTTATTTACAGTACATATTGGGTAATTTTTTATGATTGGCGTCTTAAGAAGGAATAAAAATCATAATAATAATATAGGCCTATTTAACGGACAGTTTTTGATAAGTAAGGGAATAGAGATGAAATTCATCTTTTTCAAATACCCTAATGGTGAGCTATACTAATAAAAACTAAATTGTGATTTGTATCACGAAATAAAGGAACAAAGTAAAAATATACAGGAATTATAGAGTCTCTTAATATAAATGAGTGACAATCAAATACTGAGTATGGTTAAAAATTGTACTTCTCCATACACACACATTTGAAGGGTCCCCATCAAACATGGTGAGTAAAAGGCTGTATTGTCTAGGATAGTTAATAGAGCTCTCAAATGTTTTTTGTTGAGTCTATGATGACTATCAGTACATATTCTGAAGACACAACCAACCATTCTGTTATATATTCTATATGTTTGATCATATTTACTTCAGCATATATAATGAAAGTTATGTTAATTTTCTAAAATAAATCTGTCAGTTTAATAATTTTGGTCAAAATCGGTATACAAATCTTTTAATTCTTATATTTCAAGACATAAAAGTAAATAATGTCATACCAGGGCTGGGTGATTTGCAGAAAGAATATAAACAGCCATTTCTGTAGATAATTTAACATCCAATTTAAACATATTGATACAATATAAATCACCACATTTCATTTTCTAACATTTCTATATGTACTTTGGAATTTATATAGAGATCAGTGAGAGAGGGAGTAACACATGTGGCTGCGTATTATTATAACTCGCTTAGCTCATTGGTGGTTTTGCTAAAAAATTCCATTATGTTATCTATAACCTTTCTAAAGCATCTTGTAAATGTTTGATATACAACCCCTAAAATTGCCATATTCTAAAAAAAAATTAAATGTAGCAATTTTCAATACAACTTTGTAAGTTGATAAAAATGTTGAATCTCCAAAACCAATAGAATGATCAAATGTTTTGATTTATTTGAAAAAGATAAATAAATATCTGACAGTCTCTCAATATTCAATGCAATCATGTCATATACTTTTTTCAGCTTATATGTAAGCTAACTTGTCTGTAAGTGGTTAGGAAACGCCAAGTTTAAAAATGTAATATGGTATCATGGGTGACTACTCAATTTGATTACAGGTGTCTGTCTACGTAGGTTGATCACAGGTTACCTATTCAAGTTGATGAATGCTTACCCATATTTAACACGAGTGGCTTCCCAGTTTGATCATGTGTGGCTACTGTTGCCTAGTGTTTAACCAAATTGATCATGGGTGGCTGCTCAGGCTGAACATGGGTGGCTGCCCAAATTGATCACGGGTAGCTAACCTAGGTTGAACATGGGTGGCTGCTCAGGCTGAACATGGGTGGTTACCCAAATTGATCACAGGTAGCTTACCCAGGTTGAACATGGGTGGCTGCTCAGGCTGAACATGGGTGGCTGCTCAGGTTGATCATGTGTGGCTACTGTTGACTCATGTTTAACCAAATTGATCATGGGTGGCTGCCCAGGTTGAACATGGTGGCTGCCCAAATTGATCACGGGTAGCTTACCCAGGTTGATTGTGATTCTTGTTTCATTTTTGAATGTCCTCGATAAAGAATATTTTAAAAACACTTTGTAATTTGTAAAAAGAAGGAGAGGTAGCTTATAGGCCGCGAGGCGAGTGAAGAAACTGGATGCGCGAAGGAGGGGATGTAGCAAGTTGGGGAGAAAGCTCCCCCTCTCAGAGTCGGTGGCTACTGTTGTACTAGCCACCCGCCAAACATCAGTCCTTTGCTAAAGTGCCTATCCAGTAAAATGTACGATTCCACTGACATTCAAATCCATCCAGAGTTTCTTCACTCGCCTCACGGCCTGTACATCTATATAATGTACTCATATCTAATTCATTAAATAAATCTATGAACCAGCAAACTGATACATAATTTAAACATATATACTGTTATTATCGCCTTCTACCTACTAAACTACAAATTTAACTAAAAAACTAAACTATAATGTAATGTTTCTTCATATTAAGCATTTCATTAAAACTGGTCTATTTAAGGAGGCGGGAATGATAAGAAATTTCAATGAAACCCAACCTGCTATTTTCATACCAGACCAATACAAATACAGTGGTATTTTTCCTCTGTATGGCCGTTCAGGTTGATCACATGAGGCTACCCAATTGATACCTAATTCTACTAGTAAAAGTCTACATAGGGATTGTTTCATAACTTAAAATTACTTGTCTATTGGTATGAGTCCACATGCATGGCCTACATAGTAATGTGAGTGGCCTTGTTATAGCACGATAACTGTGTCAAGCAACATAGAGCGTGGCTGTCCCTTGGATAGGTGACTGTCTGAGTGATCCTGTCCCGTCACTGGTGGTGCAGATGTCAACTTAAACCATTAGTTGCTATGTTAAGTATAAGAAAGGGGGCGTCATAGACTTAACTTCACCTGGTAAAATAAGAGATCCTTAAATGTTTTTAACTTGATCTTAAAATAACTCATATGCTCTTGTCTAATGGTATAAGTCTATTCAGTGAGTGATTATATGGTAACTAAAAGTAACTTTCAACCATTTTCAACTAATATGAGTCTACTTGCATGGCCTACATAGTAAAATGAGTCTACAAATTAGATCATTTATCGTGTTTATAAATTGGATCATTCTCCATGGTAAGTAATGTAATTCATTGTGTAGTAAAATATAAAAGGAAGCTTTTTTCAAATTGATTATTGAACCCAGTGAAGATATGAAATTTCCATTCATAAAGGGTGTTTAGGAATTCTTTAGCCAAACTTTGGGTTTTAGCTCTGGATATGAAAATAAACAAAAAATGTCATATAACAGTATGGTTTATCTCATTTTGTTAACCCTCTGTTCGTATGTTTGTGATTTTTATAAAAAATATAATAACTCAAGAACCATAAATGCCTCAGGTTTCAAATTTTGCATACTCAGTAAGACCTAAAGACTTATAGCTCACTGATAGTAAGCTATTTCCAAACGGTTGAAAAAAATATCAAAAATCATTTAACGGTTAGGTGCAACCAGCCTTATTAAGTATGAAAAATTTACATTTATGGTTCCTGAGATATTATTTTTTTTTTAATCCCAAACATACGGACAGACAGTTAAGGTGGTTCGGCCAGTATTAGGGACAAATTAAATCCGCTACGCGCACTAGCTTTACGTCTAACCATGAGGTACTCACTCACAAACACTGACCCCACCTCCTCCCCTGGGATGGGTGGGGTATAATTGCAGGAAGTCATTGAAGTACGATCATTGAAGAAGGTGCGGGTGCTGTGTCTCGCTATATATGTGCGTAGCGATTGTATTGTAATATAACATGCTGGTAAAAGTACATATCCCAGTTGAGTTTATAAAGTTAATCAATTTTGTAAATTGTGTAATATTAAAAAGCATAAAATGCCAAACATGACACTGTATTTCTCGTTGTAATAAAATTAAAACAAACATATAACAATAATTATTTAAAATCAAATTGGCTAATTTGCAGTAAAATTACATAATTTAAAATAACTAATGTGCAAGGCCAGTCCTGTGAGGGTCTGTTTTAAAAATTTGGGAATAATCGGGAAAATAGTTTCTTTATTCTGTATGTACCAAGAAAGCCGAAATTCGCATCTTTAATGTGATGGATAACTAATTACTATAAACATAATTTTTTGAAAGAACTACTTGCAAGGCAATTAATAGCTAATATAAAGACATTCCAATTGAAAAAATAAAAAAAAAATTGTTTGACCAAACAGCCTTAACAAAGTGAGATAGACCGTACTGTTACATGACATTTTTCGTTTGTTTTCATGTCCAGGACTAAATCCCAAAGTTTGGCTAAAGAGCTCCCAAAAACCCTTTATATACCACATTGCTAATGGGATGAATAATAAAATATATATGAAACAAAGGCATCTTTCAAAGTATGACTCTGTTGGTATATTAGGCCCATGCCACATGGTCTAAGGCAATATACTGTAATTATGATCTGAGCTCCTCTCTTGTCTGGCTGTAGCCTTTGCAAATCTGTTTATCATATAGCCATAAATTATGGATAAAGTTAAACGCTGGGAGAAACACATTAGCTCATTTGTTAAGTATTTGCAGAGATGAAAAGTGTATAGTTTTTTGTATAGTATCTTATTTTTTTATTTAGGATTAATGCTAACTCCTAATCTTGTTTCAGTCCTTTTTGCACTTATCTGGATGACCTGGGATTTCGTAAAGGGTGTGGTAGGAAGATTAGCAGGTAAATCTGGAATTATATTATCAATATATAAGCTAAGCATGTTTTTTATAGTATTTCCTTGCCGGCGTGGTGGCTCAGTAGTTAAGGCTTCAAACTGCGGAGGGCAGGGTCCAAGGTTCGAATCCCCACTGAGCTAATGGTCAGTACTTCACTCGTTTAATAAAGTCCACACACAGGCTTGCAAGCCCATGTAAACTGGCTAGTGAAGTTAAAAAAATAAATTAAAAAAATAAAATTTATAATATGTATATTTGTTTTGAACTATTGTGTTGTTCAGCTTTAACAAATAATGAATGTTCTCTAGATTTGTAACTCATGTAAAACAGTGTAATAAAATTGGAATAAATCTAGCATATATCACAATGACAAATGCTTTAAAAGTAGAGAAATTCTGAGAGTTGATGATTTAATGACAAAACAGGAATTGTTCTTGGTATATTCTTTTGATGTTGAGAGGTTTTCAACAACAAGTCGCATTATTCAAGACAAAGGAGGGTATGAAATCAAGAGCAAATGTATCTTATCTTTGTTGTGGACGAGTTCAAAACAATTCAATTTGATGTTAATTTTGCAATAAATAATAGAAATTTTAAGGGTTTCCTCTTTGAAGAGCTCTCAGCACTCATCTGCATGTTCATTGTTGTTAATTGCCAACAAAAAGCCAAAATAGTATTCCATTCGAGAATATGCTGACGATGTATTCTTCTTCAAAGACAATCCCATAAACTATATCAAAAATAGTCAACAAAGGTTTCCGTATCATTACAACTGATGTTTTAGAAATTTAGAAATTGCCTTAAGATTCGTAACCCTTTTAAAACAGTTATAGTTCAATTCACCGTTAAGGGATATGAAATAAAATTAAACGAAAAATGCCTTTATTAAAGGGGCAAAGTTAGGACTGTAAAGTTCTCTCTAACACTTAACCCCAAATATCTGGGAATGATGAAATGTTTTAGTGGTTTTAAACTTAATTTGTTCTTGGAAGCCAGACATTTAGGGATGAACTTGGACCAACAATTGACATCGCTGCTTATATCAATTACTTGCTCAATAAAGTGAAGAGGACCTGGGACTAAGAGGCAAATCAGCCATTGACAATACATATGTAGTGCTAGTTTTGGGGGGCAAAGTATGCCAAATAGTATCTGATAACAAACTGACCTTCCTCAGCCCTTAAGACATTTCACAGTAAACTACTGCCTGAAAGTGGTACTTAATACTCTATCCAGCGCCTCTATAAAAACAAAGACACGCTTGGTTGCATGTACACTGAGCAATAAGAGAAGAGGGTTGTTGGCCTCAAAGAGATGTGTTACTGCCAAAAGGATCGACATTAATTAATTACTTGAGGACTGGCCTTGAAAATATGGTCATCTGATCTATATGGATTTGTAATCTTTGTTTGCTGTACATATTATTTTTCAAACATGATCCCAACCAGACTGAAGGACGATCACAGCTGTTTTGAACGGTTGACCTTTCTCTTTACCGACACATGTAATTCTTCACTAATTAAAAGCGTCAATAAAATGATTTTTTAAACTCAAATGATTTTTGACTTTTTTAAACTGTAAGGCTTGATTTAATTTCAATTCTTCATATATAAGGATTAGTTTTAAGAGATGACTTTTTAGCTCTCTGTTTGTCCTTTGTACCGTAATTCTACTGCCCTTATTATTATTCTTACTTAACGAGTTATTTCTTTCACTAGACCAGGTTGTTTCAGTTATTTTTCCTGTCACTCACAGACCTACAAATCAATAAAATGTTCCTGTTTTAAATGTAAGTTTGTTTTATATCTGCTGCTTTTCAGTCTTATTTTATTGCAACAATCCATTTAATTGATTCTGTTTCGGCCATACTTTGATTTTCATTATTCATCAGTATATTGTCCTCTTTCCCTTTTACTCACAGGTCTATAAATTCTATTATAAATAGCTTTATAAATGTTGATAAATGATGGACAACACAAGTAAGTATTTAATGAACCTAATATTTTTCTGATAATCTTTCTGTCTCTTTGATAACTGTGTTTGTTAACATTTCCTTTTAAAACTAAAGTCTCAGCTCCATAGATACATTCTGTTTTAATTACTATGTTATAGTGTCTGAGTTGTGCAAGCTTGGAAAGTGATTTTTACAGTAAATAATGTTTTGTGCTTGTCTAAAGGTAGTTGTTATTCTCAGAGCCGGATTTAGGAGTATGCCACCTGTAGGCTAAATCCAATTGCCGCCCCCCCCCCCCAATTTTAGACTCACAGTTAATATACTCATATGTTATTTATTATACACATTCGTTTTATAAAACAAATGATAGATACATTTATTCAAATTAAATTGTGCTCAGGTGTAAAACTAAAAAAACATAAAAAATAGTTCATTACTGGTTTATTTATTGACATTAAATATATATGTTATACAGGCTTACATAATACAAACATGAATAATTGTACAAACGCAATACAGTTGAATGTTTGGCTTAAGTACATTCTATACTTTTGTATATGTTCAAAGCAACATAGTTTTCTTACGAGATTTCTTAATGGCAAACTCATTAATAATGTCCTCATATGACAGTGTTTTTGTTGTATTTGCCTCAATACACAGTAAAGAAAGGGAGTTTAACCTTTGTTCAGAAGTACTAGTTCTTAGGTAGTTCTTAACTCTTCTAAGGCAGGAAAAACTACGTTCTCCAGCACAATTTGTAGCAGGTATGCACAAACTTATCCTTAAAGCGATGTCCAAATTAGGGTACACATCTTCTAGGGAGTTAAATCTTAGAAATTTCAAAATTTCTTTTAACGATTTTCCTGGTGCTTGATCATTCCCCACAGCACAGTGCTTTTGGAAGTGTATGCACTCTTCAGTAAAATCAGAATCCAAATCATTTGTGTAGATGTGGTTTAGATTGGTCGCCTTCTTTCTCAATGTCTCTTCCATGTCCATCTGATCAGTCTTGTTATCACACTCACACAACTGAGTTAAGAAGTAAAATCTGTCTTGAAACACAGTATAGGCCATTTTTCTTTTCTTAAATTCACAAACGAAAGAGTCTATAACTGGTAAAAACGTATTTGTTCTAAGATCATCCCTGCCGGTAAAGTTTACTTCACCACTTTGGTCTTCGTCAGCCCAAACTTTTCATTTTGGTTGTCTTTTGTTGTCTTTCTCATAAGAAGATGTAGTTTTGGCTACATCTATATCCATAGCCAATTTCTCGAAGTCATCAAAATGGTTTCTCTGTTCCATGAAATATTCTTCTAGAGAACCATATAAATTTGTCACTGATAAAACATCTACAGTTTCACTCTGTATTGCTTTGCTAACTTTATGAATTCTATGAAGTACGGTGCTCCAGAAACATACCATGAAAGCGGTTTCAAACCTTTCTAATCTTCGAAGAATTCCTTGGGATTCACATCTAGTCGTTGCTTTTTCTGTTGAGTCATTGGCTATTTCTATCAAAGCAATGTGTACTTCTTCCCAAGACTCTCGTAAACTCTGGAATGCATCATCTCTAGCTGACCATCGAGTAGGACACACTTTTTTAATTGTCTTCTTCTGATACGATGTACTCATAACGCTTGTTAAACATTCCCATCGCTTTGTAGAGCATGTAAAAAATACATATATTTCCTGAAGCAACAGGAAAAATTTGCATGCTTCTCCACAAGATTCTGTAGCAGACGATCCAACAAGGTTTAGGGAATGTGCCGCACATGGGATAAATAAAGCTAAAGGAGCTTTTTCCTTTATTTTTGCTTGCAGACCATTGTAAACACCGGCCATATTTGAAGCATTATCAAACGATTGTCCCCTGCAGTCATCAATGTTTATTTTCAGATTTTCGAGCTCATTCATCACACTCTTAAACATTTATACTGATTTATGGCCCGCTGATGGAATGAAAGTAAGAAATCTTTCACATGGCGCACCGTCACTTGTAACATATCTAACAGCAAGGACTAACTGGTCTACATGTGACAAGTCTGGGGTCGAGTCTATGATGAGTGCAAAATATTTAGATTGTTTCAACTCTTCACAAATTACTTGCCTAACATTTTGATCCATTAACTCAATTACCTCTTCGCAAGTCTTGGAAGAGAGATAATTTGTGTTGCCACTACCACAATTACTGTATTTTTCGATGTGAGTTGCTAAGAATGGGTCAAACTCGGATATCAGCTCTAAAGCCATCAAAAAATTGCCATTCCTATTAGAACCAATTACCTCATTGTCACCTCTTAAAGTGAGGCCTCTTGATGTGAGGGCCTTAACGGCCGCTACAACTCTTGTTAAAACATTTCTCCAATAGTGTATTTCTTTGTCTAGTTGTTGTGTAAGCATACTGTCAACACGGTTAAGAGCAATTCCTCTTGATTTTAGAGTTATTATTATTGGTGAATTTTCTTGGTGATTTGCCCGATATTCTCCATTTTTCCAATCTTTGAAGCCATCTTTACCATCAAATTGTGACCTTTCTTTGCTGTTAAATGCTAAACAAGGTCCACAAAAAACTGATCCCTTACTTTTGGAGAAAATCATCCATTTCCTTTCATGGACTTCTCCATTTTTTAACTTTCGTTTAAAGAGAGATTTTGTCAATTATCTCTTTTGATCTTTGTACTCTCTTAAGCTGTTAGTGAAATCCAAATCTATGTTTTGGTCAAAGCCATTTTTTGCTATTAAATCTCTAGTAACATTGTTTAGGATCCATGAGGCTGGATCCTTATCTAATGTGTTAAAAAATGTTTGCGAACTTACTTCTATTTCAGTAGGTTCTGGTAACACACCTGTTTTGGAACAACTTGGTCCAGTAAAAGCATAGTCGTCCCCTACTCAATCAACACAAACATTAGCACTTTCTGATTTCCCTTCGTTTTCATTATCATTCTTCTCCTCCACTGGCAAAACATTCGTTTTAAAAAACAAATCAAGTTTTTTTGTTTGTTTCAGAACACGTTCTTGTTCTTAAAGTTTCAATTTTGATCGTTTTTTGTACTCGGCACCACTGAGTCTCTTCCTATTGTCACTCATAATGACCTGTATCTTCTTTAATTGAATAATTTAAGCCAGTAATCACAACACAATCATAACTACACAAGAGTAGGACAAGAAAAAACAAAAATAATACTGTATTTATCACCAATAACACCGACTAACAATGTTTCACCAAAACGTAAACAAGAGAGCAAGAGAGGTTAGGAAAGTTTGTAGTGACGATAGCGTACCGAGATTGACACTGACTTGGCTTACAGTGATGTTAGATCGAATCACTCACTCGGCTTACAAACTTACATTGTTGTCAGATCGAACCACTGTGCTTGCGCCTTGCACTCTTGCAGTGTTGTCAGACCAAATAACACGATATTATGAAAATTTGTGCTACAACATTATCTGTCGGGAGTAAATTCGAATTACCGTATGCTATCAAAAGAAAAGAATAATAGAATAAACATATTTCCATTTCCGTAAAATAATACGTAAAAATAATTTCTAATGAAGTTTCTGTTTTTAAAATAATATAAATGTATATTTTCAATTTTTTAGTAAATTGCCAAAGTGCCGCCCCTTAAAATTTGCCGCTCTAGGCTGCAGCCTTTTCAGCCTATTTAGAAATCTGGCCCTGGTTATTCTGTTTTTCAAATATGGTTTGTAGAACTATTTTGTTTCTTGAAATATTTGTAAAGATTTCAAATTGTTTTCTTATATCTGATTTTATATTTGAATCCTCAAACTTAAAAAAAGTAGCCTTCCTGCCTAAGGTACTGGACATGTCTAACGTGGTGAATATTGAATTTTGCATCAGGTATGATAGATAGATGAAAATAAAATCATCCATCTTGTGCCAAGGCAAACAAATAAAAAATGTACTTTGCATCTGTCTTGTATCTAGCGTCACGATGGTAAACATCTCTTCACTAGTGTGGCTGAAACTTATACTACAGAACCAAACCCAAACCACTCCAGTCTTAACATCCCGAGTTTCCAAACTCAACCCCACCTGAATATATGCACAGTCATGATACACTATATGTATACATAATATATAAATATTATACATATTTATATCATAAGTACTGATACTATTTACCTATATATATATATATATATATATATATATATATATATATATATATATATATATATATATATATATATATATATATATATATATAAAATAGTAACCAGTGGTTTTAGAAGAATGCACAGACATTAAATAGGTAGGCAAATTATATTTTCAAACAATACACGGAAATAGTTGTATGTGGCACAAGTTCATTGCTGATATCTTGGTAGTTTTCTCTGTATCTTCATTAAAACATTAATCAGATCATGTCCTTAACCCTTTAATGACAGAAAAGAAAAAAAAATTAAAAAAGTGGGACCTTTTTTCCCTCACTTTTCCAGTGCGATGTAAAATATTTAGGCTGAAGATTTGGGGATATGCAATTCTTTTTACATTTATTTATAAAATCTGTTCTAATAAAGATGTTTGTAATTGACCAGAATGTTTGTAATTGAGTACTTTATCAGAATAAATGTCCAATTTTTAAATATTTATATTTTGCCAAAAAAGTTTATTTTGTTTAAAAAATTTATTTATTTATTGTTTTGTACGCTCGTACAAAAATACAGCTCGTAAACAAAAAATATTTTACGTGTAGGAAACTGTGTTATTGAAGTCTAAACTTAATCACCTACAAACACAGAAAAAATTATAACAATCGGATTGAAAATAAAAAAAATATATATATTTTGAAATATTTTGTTAATACTGTCAGATTCATCTGTTAAAATTTACTCTCTGTCTATAATTGTCAGTTCTTTTCATTGACGTTATATTCCAAAAGCTGCTCCAAACGTTAAAAAAAAGCATTCTCAAACGTCTGCGTGTCATCCCAAAGACGTACAAGTTATCGTAAGCGATAAATCGGATGTTATATATAACAAACTTCAAATGACAGGATATCGTTATTCGGTCCTCAACGTGAATTTTAGTAATGACCATATTTTTCCTCATTTTGGTCTCAAGCGAAAAAACGTAAATGACGATATATAGTCATTCGGTCCCAAAGTGTTAACATTATATATTCAGTTTATCATGTAATCAAAATAAACGTAAGGAAGATCAACTAATCAAGAAAGGCACTAACAAATATGAGACATCAATTGCCCTTGGTCTGATCCACACCTCCACACCTAGTTTTGGTAAAAACTAAATTGACTGTGGAAAGAGTAATCTGAAACTGTAAATCTCTTAAACCAATTTAATTAACAACCTTTTAAATTATGGAAAACCGTTGTGTTCAGTCAACAGAAAGCATATCAGGTCTCTCTTTATTATTAAATTTGAGGTTATTGTGTCAAATATTTCCTATGGGATGTGTATTATATGTCTAATCTACTTTAGAAAGAAATTATTTAAAATTTTTATTGAACATTAACCAAAACATATGATATGGTTTTACAAAACATTTAACATATGATTCTTTTTTTATTGTATTCAATGTGTAAATCAGCGTTTGTCAGTCGCGTATATATGGGGGGGGGGGCCGAGGGGGCCTCGGCCCCCCCCCCCCGAGATATACAAAAATAAATATTTGTTTATCCATAAATAAAAAAAATGTTCATCACATTTTTATTTCTTATTCATCGTGCATACCAGCTGCTATCGTGCTAACTGATTTCTAGTATAAAAAACGCAATTTGTTTAAATGAGTGCAGTTTAGTTCACTGCATGCCATCAGCGATTTCAGATCCATGCATTCGGGACGGCAAGTGGCAAGACAGAACTATTGATTGATTTACAGTAGGCCTAGTCAAAAGTGTAAATATGTTATGATTTTGTTCATAGCTGACATAATATTTAATATTACAAAACGTAAGTAAAATTTCTTTAACGTGTTATTGTTTTTATTTATTTTTTAGTCTTATTCTGATTTCTTTTTCCCTAAATAAATATAAAAATAAAAAGATATAAATATAACTTTAAAAATAGTTAGGGCCTATAATTCATATCATGGGCGGGGATTGATATGTTTGAAAACTAAAACAATAGACTCATCTTGGATCTTAATTTATTTTACAAACTGGAAGCTAGTCTGAATGTATTAATATTTCTAAACAATAATATCGGTGTAATTGTGTACATTATAAACATATATAATTTTAACTTAAAACATAATATCATCCCAATTTTGTAGGAGCTAGAATAGCGTAAAATGACATCTCCATGAGTTTACTTTTTGAAAAATTTCCCGGGGGGTACCCCCGGACCCCCGGTAATATGTCTTGGTAATACTTGCTTAACCAAAATCAGCCCCCCCCCCCCGAAAAAAATGTGTATATACGCCACTGGCGTTTGCTAATCAAAACAAGGAATAGGAAGAAAAATCAATACATAGGTGATTTATCTTAAAAGTTAAGGTTGGATAAACTGTATGAAAAAAATTGAATTAGTCCTTTAAGAATGACTAGTTTCAGTTATATTTGTGTGTGGGAGTGAAGTATTGGTTTTATTGGTATTTTAATACCAAGGCATTATTTGCATTTTTCCTATACTGACAGATTATATTTAATATAGAGATATTAAAAATATTATTATTTTTTCCGACAATAAAAATATTTTGCTTCTAAGCATTTAACATGTTATTTTTAGGACTACTGGGTCGTATCAGACCCCAAGCTGAAGTCCAGCCCCAGACAGCTCTAAGTCAACAGCTCAAAAAAGCTCAAAGCCCAAAGCCGAAGAGAGCTAAGAGTCATCAGAGGAAGAGAGGTATAAGTCCGAAGAAGTGCATAAAAAAGAGAAGTCCGTTTACAGACATAAGAATCAACAACTAAAGCAGAGGGATTCTTCAGTTTTAATTTATTATGTTCAGTAAATTTTAAATTCAAAATTGAAACATGTTTCAATTATTACGTGTTTTAATATCAAATTATTTTGTTAAAATGTTAAATTATTGTGTTTAGGTAAATGTGCTTTATTAATAATATTGTTTTTGATCCTGTGTTTAATTTTATTATGATTCATAATCGTCCTTTAAGCTAATAGTCTAACTTTAGTTCCTGAGCTACAAAAGGATATTACATATATGCAAAATATTACAAAGTATATTTTGGATGTTTGGCCTTCCTGATGTTTGAAGTGTCCCTCAATGTAAATGTGACCAGAGCTTATCTCCCCAAAGCAGGAAGTAGCAAGCAGAGCGGTGGTAGAGGAGGGAGTTTACAAGAAAAAAATTACATTGCTGTATATGTTTTTATGTTTACAATGCGAGAATTTTTCTCATACATAGATTTGTTTCATCAACCTCGAAGAGTTCAAAGTCACATTGAATTAAAATCCACAGAACTAAAGCCAGACATCACAAAGATTTTAGTTTTGAAAACAGTGATAGAAAGTAAAGTAAAATGCTCTCTTTCTACATGGTCATACATACCTTTCATTATTTGTCAATGGTGGCAAGAAGAAAGGTGGACGTTAAGGCCAAAATCGGAACATCCTATATGTGTTCAGTGTTGTTTAAAAGACTGTTTCTGAACAGAAGTATTGGAAAAGAATAACTGCTCTGAGTAATGTAAAAATGGTTTTGGAATTAACGATCTGTCTAATTTAGTGCTTTCAGAAAACGAGAGCTCCACAGAGTATATTTTAACAGATTTTCACTGTGGCGGCGAATACACATGGCCCAGGAGATATTAAATAACGGAAACCCCCTATTTCAATTAATGATCCAAGATCCTTCTTGGAAGAATGTAATATTTTGAAGCCTCAAAACGTGAATTAAGCCTTATTTTGGCATTCTTCAGATGTTTTGCATATTGTGATTTCTTAACATATTTGTAAGAATATTTTGTTAAGAAACCAAGCTTTTATTTATTTATTCAGTCAAAGTCATATTACAGCATAAGATACAGAGTATTACTCTAATGCTAGATGACATGTCAATTTCACTAATAACTAAAACCTTAAACCTACAAAACAAAATTACAGACATGCACACGTATGTATATCGGTTTTTTTAAATTAACTAAAATGACAAAGGATAAACAAACCAACAAAGAGATCACGACAGATACTCTTGAACTGAGTAAAAACATTTGGTATTTAAAAAGGTCAGCAACTTATTTCTAAAAATATTTTTGGTTTTTGCTAGTTTTATTTCCAGTGGTAACTTATTGCATACTTTTATTCCCACGTAGTAAACATTGTTAGCAAAAAGGCTAGTTTTATGAGTGGGATAATTTAAAAAGTGTTCATTTCTTAATTTATAATTACCATTAGGCTGTCCAGAGAAAAATGTAATATGTTTATTTACCAATAAATGGAGTTGAAATATGTAAACACACAGAACAGTTAAAATATTTCGCTTTTTAAAGATTTGTTTACATGATGTATTGGGAGGGACTTTCGCAATAATTCTTATTATTCTTTTTTGAATTCGAAAGATTTTGTTTATTTCTGTGGAATTACCCCAAAATTCAATACAGTAGATCAAATTAGATTAAGAGTAAGCATAGTACAGCATCTTAAGAATATCTTCATTTACCATTTTAGAGAGAGTAAGAATTACAAAAAGCGATCTATTAAGCTTTGTTTCTGTTTGCGAAATGTGACTTTTCCAGGAGACTGAACAATCGATGTTTACACCTAAGAACTTGGAATATAAAGAAGTAGCATTGAACCGTCCAACAATCTGAATTTTGATTTAGCACTTTTTTTGTAATTGTTATGGAAATTAACATACATTGTTTTACTTTCATTCAATAATAAATTATTTGCTGTAAACCATTCTTTTAGAACTTCGATATCCCGTTTTAAATTGTGGTCTAAGTTACTAGGATTATAATTTTTTATAATAGCTGTAGTATTGTCAGCGTACATAAGAGGTTTAGAGTTTAATCTTTGATTCAAAATATCATTAACATATATAATAAAAAGATTTTATTATAATAAAAAGATGTTTTATTTTATCTTTAGTAAAAACGAATTAAGATAAGATAGTTTGATTTGTATTTTTACTGAGGTAGATAGAACGAAATATTTAAAGTAAACAATAATTTTCAGAACGATTTTATTGTAGAACATTTTTTTTAACACACCCCGCATGTTATACTTATCACTCTGCATTGACTGCATATCACTACAATATATGTACTTGACCTTGAATCATAAATTCTACAGTTAACGAAGCCTATGTTTGTACTTTTTATAAAGCTTAAAAAGCATGATAATTTGCACGAAATCAAATGTTTAATGTTTGAAGAATATCACTTAAATTGATGATTTTTTTTCCGACAAATTTTCCGCCACCATCTACCTTCACCGGGCGACACTTGTGTCACCCAGTTAACATGTTATTTTATGCACTGGAGCTCCATCACCTTGGTTAGAGGTAGTCCTCACAGTGTATGGGGTGGTTCATGAGGTCACTTCTACAGTACAAATACTGGTAAAAATAATGAAAAAATCTTATATAAACATAGGTCCAAAAATGCTTCATTGGCGAGTTACAGCTTGCCAACATTTCAGCATGATTCCTAGGCAGAGTAAAATAAAGTTATACTGAACTTCTGAAAAGGTGAATTAAATATAAAATATGGTTGTGTCTTATGTATTTTGACTTGAAAAATCTATGAAATTTGGCTTAAGCACTTTACCTTGAGTAATTCAGGATTAAATGCAAGACATTTAGGCATGAAATACAGTTTTCAAGAGTTATGTGCAAAAAAAGTGTTATGTCACTTTGTTAAAATTGTAATAAATGTATATTCTTTGGACATAGATTGTAAAGAATTTATTTATGAAAAAATTTATGTAAGATAAATTAAAAATAAAACAAAAATATGTGCAAAAATAATTCAATTTTACCTTTGGACTTTAATTAGTTTTGTATATAGTTCTCTAATTCAAAATTTCTCTCAATATTGATGCTACATGCTTTCTCATCAACAGTGGAGTGATAAAAACAGTGTTGCATCAAACAAATAGTTCCCTTTAATCACACAATTCCCTTCAATGCCCCCCCCCTTCAACCACATAATGGACACAATCACTCTTAAACCTAAAACTAACCCTCCCTCAGAACACCCTGCTCTTGTTTGTTTCATCCCACTAACAATACTGCATATCAGTCTAAATAGAGACAGGTCCAAAGGTCCAGGTGAATGGCCTCAACAATCCCTCTCTTCAGTGTTGTTGATTGATCAATGTAAAGGTTTTAAGTACAAATGGGGCACATCCAGTGACAAAACAGGTGACCTTGTGGACTAAAATTGTGCACTACCTAATGGCATAATTTTAGTACACAACATGGGTACAATTGTTGTTACCACTAACTTCATGTGGTAATGGAGTAGGTTCTTCTGCAAAATATCAAGGAATATGTATTTCAAGTTAAGGCGAGAGATTGTTCTTTTAAATGTGTTCACACAAAGAACACTTGCCCCTGAACAATGAGGACGTAGTATCAACACAAGCCTTGTACCTTCTCTTGCCTGCAACATAGAAAGGTATAGATATAGTCTGAACCTGTCAAAGGCCTGATATTCTTGTCCACATGATCAATCGAGTAGGTTGAAAAAAATCATGCTGGTTGTGTTAAGGTGACCACATTAATGCAGTACATTATGATATGGAAAACTTTTAGCCTGCAAACTAAATGTTTGTTCGACCGCATCCCTTCCTAAGTTAGAAATTTAATTAAAATTCAGCCAATTAATTCACCAACATATCACACTCCTAGGCTTATACTTTCTCATTTTTTTTACTTAAATTTCTCACCTAGGCTAAGTACAAATTTTATATAGATTTGAGACACTAATTTTACATTATGACTCCCTCCCCCACACACAATTTAAAAAAGTAAATAAGAAGGAAATAAATGAAAAATTACTTTACTGTACCAATCATGTAACAATAGGCGAGGTTAGGACTAAAAATCCTCTCTTACACCTAACCATTATTGTCCAGGTTCATCGTTGACCCATCAGAGGTTTGCTTGAGGGGTCAGGCAGTGGACGAGTTCATTTGAAGGTATAGAAGGGATGGGACCATTTGGCCTATGCCCTAGCCACTTAAATAATATATGAAAAATAAAATGTGGTGGGTGTAAAAGACCAGGTGCAACCCCTAACTGGGTTAGTTTCAGTGGTTTTATAAATATGTAAATAAATGGTCTTTAACTTCTTTTATTAAATTGATTATAGAAAAAATGTATAATTTGTTTCAAGAGCATGTCTAACAATAGTGACGGCTTAGCCATAAACCCCCACCTAACTTATTTAAAAAATTCTCCACATGCGTGAGTAGCTCCCGTCAGAATTAACTGTACTTCGGTGCATCTGCCGCCCACTACAAATTTATCTGGAACCTCAACTTAAGTAAGAAGAGGGGAATCCTTTTTCAAGGGTGAGCCATAGTGTCTAATACCAGTATGGTCGGGCTGCCACTGGATGGCTTGTATTTTTCTACGTAGCATAGTTGACCGTATAGCTGATTTGTCATTCTCCGGGACGAGCATGGTCTTAAGGAGGGGTGATGTTAAATTGCTTAATAAGTAGTGTGTTAAGAGAAGCCCAAGAAAGTGCACCTGAAGATGAAGGACATCTATCGAAACTGGTAGTGCTGTAGTAACGCAAGATTGGTGGCAGAACAAAAAGAGGTAACTATTTTATTTTACCAACTATTTTTAAATACAACCAATAAGGATAATGCCAATATCATAACAGTGGATTAATAAAATTAATCTCACTGAACTATTGTTCGTTTTATATAAAAAAAACGAAAACCCAACAGCCTCCCTTTGATAGGCTAGGGAGAAGATACAGAGGATAAGAGAAGCTAGACAATTGCAGATTTTTCCTGCCAGTTGTATTTTGGTCTGATGATGTTAACAATTTATCTTTGACCAACTAATCTAAGGTCAACTTAAATTTGACAACAAAAAGCTTTTGAAGAACTTTTGTTTTCATATTATATACACAGCTACCTCAATCTAATGAGACGTGTGAAACTGCGTACACTTAAAAGCATTAGAGTCTGCCATTTTTATGTTTCAACAGATTATTATAAATTTAAAAAAAATTACATTTATTCTGCCCCCCCTAAACTGCCCAGCCTAAATATTGCAAAAATCTCTCAACAATGGTCAACTGATGAGGACGCCTGCTGATTAAAGTGGGGGCACCTGAAGCAGGTCTTAAAGTTAATAAATTGCCTTATACCTTCACTACTAAACTCTATCCCAAATTGCTGTTCAGTGGTTGCTGTGCGGCTGTCTACAATATATATATATATATATATTAAGGCGGTTCAACTATTATTTTAGGGACAACTAAATTCCGCTTGTAGCGCTGACTGTACGTCTGACCGCGATCTACTCATACACAGACAGTTGACCCATTCCTTTCCCCTGGGATGGGTGGGGTATAATTGCAGGTAGTCGTTTAAGCACGATCCTGCGGGTGCTGTGTCTCGCTGTACATGTGCGTAGCGATTGAATTGTAATATAACATGCGGGTAAAATTACAACCAAAAGTTGAGTACAGTATATAAAGTTAGTCAATTTTGTAAATTGTGTGATATTAAAAAGCATAATATGCCAAACACAACATGGTATTTCTCATCATAATAAAATAAAAGCAAATATTTAACATTAATTATTTAAGATCAAATTTGCAGTAAAATTACGTAATTTGAAATAACTGATGAGCAAGACCAGTTCTGTCAGGGCTTGTTTTTAAAATTTGGGAATAGTCGGGCTATGTAGTTTCTTAATTCTGTAGTATCGAGGAAGCCTAAATTTGCATCTTTGAGGTTATGTATTTTAACTATAAACATAATTGAAAGAACTACTTGGGAGACGTTTAATAGCTGATATAAAGTCACTGAAATGGAAAAAATATCGAAATTTTTTGACCAAAAAGCCTTAATGTTTCTACATATGTAGCACGGATATACACACTGCAGTTTGTTTATCAGATTTTTATTTTTGTTAGTTCTATACCACATAAAAACCGACTACTGTCGGCACAGAAATTATGTGTACCTGAGTATGAAGGTTGTTTTCGAGGAACTAAGAGGCCTATGAAAATCTAATCACAGCATTACTATCTTTGTTTAGCTATACGTTATGACATCTGCATTTGTAAATGTTGTTACAAGTTTTAATCATTTTATCCTGGTTGGAACAAAAAAAGTACAGGAATTTTCACTAGTTGTCACTGTACATCAATTTTACAACAATATTACTTTAAAAAACCTGTTAATTTCTCTCTTTTATATTGTTATACCTGGTTGATGGGAAGGGTTTTCTATAAGTTCTATTAATTTTAGCTTTTAGAGAAAAAATGTCTTGTCAATTCCCTGAAATATTGTTTTCTTGACTTCTAGAGGTCTTATTATTAATAACTTGTCTTCTTGTAATCCTTATGACATGTGGAGGGTTCAGTGTTAAAGTGAACCAAGTCCACTGAACCAAGTTTTGAGAAAAACTCATCTAAAGTTAAATAGCTGTAATTAATTATAGGTTTATCTTAAAACAATTTTAACAACTAAATATCAATTATATGAGCCTAACTAAGATTACACATATGTAATTATTTAAAAATAAATTACCTGTATTCTGTTCGACCACCGTTTAGTGAAATGCGCAGGACTTGGTCCACTTTGCCTCTGAAAGATTCTTAAATTATGGGATGAAATGAAACAATATAAAACATTTGGAAGTAGTTTATGTAATATACAGTGATTGATTACAAAATAGCTTTTTTTTACAAATATTCAATTTCATCATTTTCTTCGTCCTCATGAGAAGCTGAAGACCGAGTTGCCACGGCGCCAGGTAAGTTCCTGTAGTATTCGTAATAGATTGGAGGAATGAATGGGAGAAGTGACATCATGTCCTTTTTCTTGGCATCTTGCATTGGTCTGCGTGTTGAGTAAAGGCAGGTTTGTGCTACAGAGGTTAGGCATTGAACAGGTCTTCCTGCATCTGTTTTATTCTTTTTCAAGTAAATTGTTCGAAAAACTGACATTTCATTTAGGTTTTCTTTAAATTGAATTTCAAAAGGTGAACCTCTTTTGAACTTCAACCAGCGAAATTTCAACCAGTTAAGCGGTTCCTTGTCTTTGTCTTTCTTCCTATTGGTAATAGATTTTTCTAATGATGCTGTACTCAAAAATTCTCTTCTTTCCATGTGTACCACTTTGAAATGAGGTTGTTTCTTTTTAGCGGATTGTATTATTTTAAACCAACCTTCCGGATTATAAATGAACTGATGCTTTTTACTCTCTCTTTCAATCACACCGAATTCAGTGTCGTTCGGTAAAAAAGAATGACCAGATACCAGAAACTTAAGTTCAATTTTTTCAACTTGCAACTCAGGTTCTTGAACAAGTTTTAACAGTGTTAGGGCCATTTTTATATTTCTATTTTGCCCTGTACAAGAATCTGAGTAGAAAACAATATGTTTGTATTGGCTGGCATACTTCATAACATGCTTGCGGATACAAGAGGCAAGGTCTTCAGAGCCCCTTCCCCCCTCAGTTTCATCCCATACGTACATGTAACCAGTGGAGTCGTTAAATGAGTGAATTCCAAAATTGTATACATACAGGTTCCTCTTGTAGTATGCAACAGATGTGGACAGTTTAGGGAAAGGCAGTGCCTTCTGTAAATCAAATGTACAAACGTACTTGTTCTCTGAAGCAGACTCCTTGTCTTCTTTTAGGGCTTCCCTGGCTTGTTCTGCTTTACGTAAGTGCAATTCTTTTTCTAACTGTAGAGCTCTTTTGGCTTCCATGTCATTTTCTATTTTCATTTTTTGCAATATTTCATCACAAACTTTGCATGTGTCTTTAGATGGAACCTTAAAATGCAAATTGAACTTAGTAGAGAATACATGGTAATAATATTTTTCTTTTACTGGTTGTTTGTTCTCATGAGCACATTTTTCAACATAAAGGTTGTACATTTTTTTAATGTTCAGCTCGGGATTTAGATATTTTTTATTAATATTATCTTTGCGAGAATAGTGGCTTTGATAGCTTGGAAAAGACTTAATATGTGCAATCACATCTGTATCGTCAATTTTATTTGAAGGCCCTTTCCCCCTAGAGTCAATTACTCCAAAAACCTCCTCTTTACTTAGACATCGAAACAGCCGTCCCCAACTGATTTGCAACACTCGTAAAAAATACTTCTTGCATACTCTGATAGTTTCATCTTTGACAGGGATAAAATATTGATAGGTCCTAGTTTTTGTGGGAGCAGATCCATCTCTAGGTCGAGACCTGTGAATCTTTGAAGCTTGAACAATTCCTCGCAAAAACACATTTTGTTTAGAAAAGTCAGCTAGCTTCCAAAACGATTCAAAGAACCTTTCTACATCATCCTCTGATTTGAAGAGGCTAGGACATTTCTTTGGGCAGTCACAGTTAAGGTTTCTTTGAAAGATTTTGCTTGGAATAGCTACATTTTTTGCAGTTACATAAGGCTGCCCACTGTTACGGCACAACTTCCTTTTATTTCGAGTCCACTGTGTTTCATTTTTTGGACGTTTTCGTCCACGCGCCTGAGTTGCACCAATCTCTAATTGAATATTTAATTGTGTACTTGCTGATGAACTGGACTCCATCACAGTTGCTGATGTTGACGGTCCAGGAACTGATTCATGATCCTCTTGTCCTGCAACTGGAGACTGTGCTGACTGCCCACCTGGTGCTGACGTCTCTTCGTTGAATCCTGGTCGGGGACACAAACTTGGATCGTCCACTGCATTGCTGTCATCTGAAATCAATCCAAATAAATTATTACATCGTATTTAAAAAATCAACCTGAAAAGCAAACACAGATAACACGTGTTTAATGTGGTATTTAAGGAAAAAATATTAAAATAAATTTCACTCTAAATTAGTGGCAAGTTATAATTAACTGATTACTTATCACTGTTGAGAATCATGTTTCACAGTTAGAATAGGGCTTATATGTGTGTGATTTCATAACTGAATTTAAATATTTGTAAAGAAATGGTTACATCATCCACCTACAAGGAACCTAGGCCTATTGGTAAAACTATCACATTTAGCATGATTCATTTTAAAGCCCAAGTCTGTTACATTAGCCAAAGAAATTGTGAAACAATAATAGAACATAACAAATCATGTTAGTTCTTTACACAAGATTATAGTTATAACCTCCAATAAAGGCTAAAACATATCAGGGCTTATATGAACAAAGCACTAACCTAAAAATTTTACAATGTTTGTAACTCACCTGTTGAGTATTCATCAATATTGGGGCTCCAATCTTCATCATCAGACATTTTAACAATATAAAATATGAGTTACAAACTATAAAAACATATTTAGGTTAAAAAATAACTTAAATTCAAGCGTTAAAAGCTGCTGAGCAAATGTTAACAAATAGCCACTGGACTTGGTTCACTTCAACAATGAAGAAAATACAAATGTTTTCTGTGCATATGTAAACTACTGCTCCCTGGTGGGAAAATAATGAACTTAGGACTTGGTTCACTACTGCACTGAAAAATTAACAGTTTTAGCCATCTATTAGCACTGCTAGAACCAAATGGGCAAAAATTGGACTTGGTCCACTTTAACTCTGAACCCTCCATGTATAGTTATGATACATTACTTTCATGTGTGTGAAATTGCAATGATTTGAAATCGATCTAAACAACTTTACAGTGATAAATTTAAAAATAAGAATATATTTATTTTCCTGAAAAGATACAACACAGAATTTATATTACAACAAAGGTTTCTTAACTGCTATTTTAACAAAAGAAAAGTTTTACTAAACTAAAAAAAACCTTTATAAATACAGTAACACAATTCACTAGGGCCTCTTAAGGCAATGCCTGTTATAGAGGTTCCTTTATTTCAAATAAACCTTCAAATAAAAACTTCAAAATATGATCACTAATAGAAAAACATAGATAGTTTAAACCTAGAATCTAAATTTAATGATTTCCTAACCGTATCAGTATAAGTAAGATCAAAATTAGAAATTAGAATAAAAATTGAAAAATGTACAATAAATAACAGCCTATATACACTTTGCTATGTATCTGAATTAAATATATGTTACTGTAAGTAAGTATATATCATAATTACAAGTTATTCAAATTTATCAGTCTTAAAAGGCACAGAAGCTTCAAATAAAAAATACGTTTGAATGTATTGCTTTAAACTTGAATATTTACAAGGTAATCTACATTTTCTTGTTTTAATAACCAATTTTTAACTTTGATGAAAAATAACTGCTTACGTTTAAATTTTGTAGATCAACTGGTATCAAGTTAAACATTTTTGGTCCCAGAAATAAGTAACTTTTTGTATAGAAAGTTATATTTGGTTTAGGGACCATAAATGCATCCTTTTTTCTTAGCTTATCTTTAAATATTCCAAAATTTATTTCAAGCAAATCTCTCCTCATTGCATGGTAAATTTTCAAAACTTTATGCAGAAACATATATTTTAATGGACAAATTTGTTGGTTTAAAAATAAGGGGTACGATGCTTCCATTGTTGCTTTTTTACAAATAATTCGAATAAACTTTTTTTCTTGCATAAAATATGTGTCTAATATTTGATTCATAAATCCCACCGCAGCGAAAAAGCCCATAATCTATTTTACTATGTACAACAGAAAAATATACTATTCTCAGTGTTTGTTCACTACGTATATTTTTTAGGAATTAAAAATATCTTAATGTATTATTGAGTTTACTTTTTAAATCTTAACATGCACTTTTCAATTTAGCTCTTGATCAAGATAAATTCCCAAATATTTGATTTGGTCCGTTTGCCTGATAACAGCACACTCTGCACAGCATGTCATTTTACATAGGCATTTTGTACAGTTATATTTAATTTCATTTGTAAAAATAACTCTTTGTCTCATACTGAATTTGATAAATTTTGTTTTTTCCAGACTTAAAAACATATGATTGTTAGAGAACCACCACTCTAGTGCTTGAAAGTCGAGATTCATAGCTTCTTCAATGTCATTCCAACTATATTTCACATAGCAAAAAGCAGTGTCATCTGCAAAGGACGTTAGTTCACCATAAAATTTTACATTACACAGATCATTTATATAGATTAAGAATAATATTGCACCTAGATCTGACCCTTGAGGTACGCAAAATTTTATTATACCTAAACAACTAAATACATTTTTAATTTTAACACACTGCTTTCTATTTGTTAAATAACTTTTAAACCAATCGAAAACAACCCCTCTCATACCATATTTATATAATTTTGTCAAGACATATGCCATGATCAACACAGTCAAAAGCTTTTTTGATATCCAAGAAACTTGCACTTACTTTTTTGTTCATATTTATCCCATTATAAACATTACTTATAAAATTGTGAAGGGCAAGTTCAGTGTTTAACCCCTCCCTAAAACCAAACTGTGAAGAACTAAAAACTCGATTTTTTCAAGGTATTTTACTAGTTTGTTTTTCATCAAAATCTAATATATCTTGGAGAAGGAAGAACAGAAAAATTGGTCGAAAATTTTTACAATCCTGCTTTGAACCATTTTTGTGTAGTGGAATTACTACTGCTACTTTAAGTTTTTCTGGAAAATACCTTTTTCAAAACTCTTATTAACTAAAAATAACAATACATCAACAATCTCAGGATAAACTGGTTTAATTAATGATGAACTGATACTGTCAATACCTGGTGATATTCTGTCAAATTCACCTGGTCAAATTTTTAAGTGATTTTATAACTTTTATCAACTCATTTGTACATACATGATCAACAAACGTTGATTCTGGATATTGCTTACATGTAAACATTTTTTTTAAATCCAAGGAGTCAAATGTTCTGGTTTTATTCTTTTAATATTTAATCTATCAACTACAGTGAGAAAAAAATCTTTAAATTCATTGGCTACAGCAACTGGATCATTAATCAAGTTCCCGTTAATACTTAAATTTATTTCAGCTTTATCATTTGCCCTTTGACCAGTTACTTCATTTACTATCCTCCATGTAGCTCTAGAATCCCCATTACAATTATCAAAACATTTTTTATAATAAGAGTCTTTTAGTTCTCTCATTTGTGTTTGCAGCTTATTTCTATATTTTTAAAGTATGTTTTTTAACTTTTCATTAAAAGGATGTGTTTTTAACTTCTGAAAAATCTTATTCTTAATTTTTATTTTCATGCAAATAAAATCATTCATTCAAGGTTTAATTTTTCATAATTTATATTTTTTTCCAATATATTTACTTTACTTTGATTTGAGTACTTTGTACTTTGATTTGTACTTTGAGTCTTTAGTAACTCGTGGTCTATCAACCTTCAAAATATTCTCAGAGACTAACCTTAGTTGTAGGCGTGGGACCGATGGCCATTGGTAGTCAGGCTCGTCCGGCTCGTCTTCCTCTTGTACTGATCGGAACGATGTATCACTGGACACTACACTTTCACTGTCACAGATGTCTTCTTCCGGCGCTGGTTCGTCATGAATACTTGGGGTTGGTGAAGGGTAGTCTCTTTCCCAGTCATCTATTCCCCAGGGTGCAGTGTGAAGCCTCAAATCTTCAAAGAGTTGGGTTAGCAGGTCCTGAGGGTTGGCAGCACCATCATTATCCTCGTCGTCCGTGGAAGTAGGGTCGAAAGATGTCCAGAAGTTGGTCAAAGACGTTTGGACTGCCTGGTGGAGCGTGGCGTATAGTGTGTCCGTAGGATCCTTTAGTGGTCCTTTTCCCACCGCCAGATTGCCGGCTGTTGAGAAGGTGGGGAGTGTCGGTGGAACAGGTGTAGAAGTGCCTCCCGTTAGTTTATGCCATGTTGCCTGGTAAGCGAAAATATCAACGTTTCCTAGTCGTCGTCGTCTGTGTTTGTAGCTCATGTTGTTGTTGTGTCCTATTCTCTCCAATGCTTGCACCGCACTCAAATCAAATCACTTTACTTTGATTAAGTGTCAAAAAATATCTCAAAGGCATCTGAAGGATCTTACTGAGCATAAATTTCCAACCAGTGAGTATGATCAAGAAAAGAGCCCAGTTTGACGTAATCTATGTGATAAGGGTTCAGGACCTTTCGGTTGTAGTTCACCTGACTCAAGGTCACGCATACCAAACTCACCACTGACATCACATGGTCTGTTATGTTAACTTCAATATTCAAAACCTCCACGTCTATCTTATATCTGTTTGCAATTCTTGCAAAGACATGATCAATGCAAGATAACGTGTTATCTGTTATTCATGTTGGCTCTTTTAAAAGACATTCTAGACCATTACTTGATAACAATGTATTGTATTTGTCTGTAATTATATTGGAATCCAAAATGTTGATGTTTATGTCCCCAATTAAAAACAAGTTCTTTTAATATTAAAAATGTTCCTATCTTTAAGACAATTTTCTAATTCAGTTAAAAACACATTTTTACTTTCACTATGTAATCTGTATATGGCAATAAAAATATAGTGATGTTTATCTACATTAATTTCTTTTTTGAGTAAATCAGCTGATAGAAAATTTAATGGACAGCAATCAATTACCTCCATTGTTGATTTGACATAGATCTTTATTCCCCCTGATCTAAAATTCTTGTTTGCTATTATAAAACTTACATAATTAGGAATTTCATAGCTAAATGTTTCATGTTGTGATATCCATATTTCAGAAAGAATTATTATCTCTGGGGAAAAATTTCTAGTAGTTAATTCACTAAGAAATAGGTAAAAATTGCTTCTCAGGCTACAAATATTTTGGTTTACTATATTAAAATTAATACTATTTTCTAATGGTAATTCGGACTATTATTGATTTTGATTTCCAAAGAAAAATGTTTTACTGCAAAGGGAAACAAATAATTAGTATAGACTTAAAATGACAATAACTATGTACAACAAAAATTCAACATATATACAAATATTATTATACTTAAATTGACTTAAGTATAATAATATTTTATATTTTAAATAAATATTTATTTATTTATATTTTATAAATAAAATAAATATTTTATATTTAAATTGATTTAAATAAATATTAAATCACTCAATTTATTTAAAAATATGAAAGTTATGTATCCTAACTATACATGTCGTAAGGATTACAAGACCAAGAAACTGATTATAATTCAAATCAATATACGACCCCTAGAAGCTGAGAAACTGTTTCAGGGAATTAATAAGAACTTTTTTCTTGAAAATTTAAAGTTCTAAAATTGATGAAACTTATAGAAAACCTTCCTATCAACCATGTATTAAAATTTTAATGTGATAAAGTAACAGGTTTTGAGTAATAACGGTGTATATGTGATTTACAGTTAAAAGTAGTTAAAACTTCGGTACTTTTTTGTTCCAACTAGGATATAAATTATTAAAACTTGTAATACAATTTTAAAGTTCATATGTCATAACGTACAATTCAACAGTAAAAACAATTGTGTGATTAGATTTTTCAACCTTAAAACTTGGGTGCACATAATTTCTGCGCCGACTGGGTTATTGTTTAGCTTAGTACATTAATATTCTTTGTTTTTTTATTAATACTTGTACATTTATTTGTTTATTTGATAGTATAATGGGAGATGTAAATGACTGAAAATATCTATATCAGGAGAGGCTGTTGGGAATTATCTTCTTTTCCAGGAACCTATCGGGCATTGCTTAATCCAAAAAGACTGGGGCATAGATGGAAGAATCCCATGTATCAGAAAAACTTGTTTGTTCACAGATATTCGAAGCACTGACGTATTGTTTGCATAAGTTTATATTTGCTTTCAAAAGGAATGCATTTAGTTCTTTGTGGATGGATGTATCGTTCAATTTCATTAACTGGGACACTTTGTCATAGAAATGTTGAACAAAACATTTTGATTTTGTTAAATCGGATGTTTTTCTAAAATTCATACTCAGAACACTGTAATACAACATGGCCTATAGGTTATGTTATTGCCAATTTAGGCATGATAATGTAAAATGTGATTTTAGGGTGTGCAGTCTGCTATTTAAATTTGCATACCCAAGGCGAAGTCTACATATGTTCTTGCTCATAAGGAAGTAATGGCATAGACCTTCTATTATTGGAACCACAGTTTGAAGGAATACTTATATTGAACCAATTTGTATAGTGAGGCTTTAGGTGATTTTAAGAAAGCTTTGTTTAATTCCTGAATTTTCATTTGAATATGGTAATTTTTAAAATCATACCTAGATATAAGAAGATCTTTGATTGGTTTTCAATTCATAAGTACTGTTTTGCCAGTTAGTCGACTTAATCATTGCCTACTATGCCTGTGTGTCCTGGTGTCCATTAAAGGATTATATGTTTAGTTGATTCTATTACCTGTTAACAACCAAGGTTGTAGCCAGAAAAAAATCGTGGGGTTTGGTTTGTATACATTATTTGATACCTGTAGAGAAAAAAAAAGTGTGTGCACCAGCATTTATAAATAGTAAAATAATATAGTTTATTATTAGTATATAGTGTGATTTTATCGTTATTATTTACTATATACATAATGGTTACTTAATGAATATTATAATTTAAACTAAATTTCAAGTTCAATAAAATCCAAATTTGTGTATGATTCTATTGACCTAGAGGATGGATCTAGGTCGAAAAAGTGTCTTTAGATTAAAACTACAGTAGATTTTGAACACATTTTAAAGTAAAGTTGGGTCTTTAAACCTCCTTGTGGCAGATCAAAATCCATCAGTGGGCAAGCCACTTGGCCATCATGCAAGGGTTTTTTTTTAATTAAAAAATAATAGAAAACTATCCAAATTTATATATTTTCCTGTTCATAATAAAATAGAGATTATTAATCTTTTATAAATTGTTGAGTGTGTATATATATATATATATATATATATATATATATATATATATATATATATATATATTATATTACATTTAAATATAATATATACAGTTCTGTATGTAGAAGTACATAAAACAAATAGTGAAGGGGGGGGGGACCATGGTTTGAAAATAAACTGAAAATGTGAAATATCAAAATTTGAATTAACTAATTTTATCTAGTTTCACAAAATATTTTATGAAGGATAATCCTAACCAACTTCTTGCAAAAATATAAAAATAAGTAAAAAGTTTTGATCAAAATAGCAACAACACGCACCAATCACAAAGAACACCAACCTGAAATAAACAGATGTTTATAAATACTCAGTACGTCATCTGTTGAATAAAAACAAATTTACTGTGTTATTGCTATTATTGAAGTTATTTTAATACTAAATAATAATTTAATTTTATCGTTTTGAGCTTGATTCGTTGGTGTTAATCAAACCAACCAATTTTGTTAATGGGCTTGCCATTGCACTACTAGCACACGGCCTAATGCTCTGGTTGCCATAACTACTTTTAATGTAATTTCATAATGGGGAAGAGTAGTTCTCTGTCTTACTTGCAGCATTCTTTGCATCTCACTCGCACAAGTGAGTTGAAAGGGATGTTAGTTACTTCAGCCTACAAACAGAGTAGGTATACATTGTATCATGAAACTTCAAGATATCTGATAATCCATGAGGTGAGTGTTTAAGTTAGCAATACTGAATACACTTTGAGTCCAAATTTCTCTCTACAAGGGTTGACTCCATTACATATATTCCCACAACACCTGCCCAAACATTTAACTTATGTGGATGCTGTGTATGTTTTAGTTTTTTATCTGTTATCCAATTTATCTGTTACCAGTTACCCAATCTGGGATTTTTTAAATCCAGTAGCGGTATTTTTGGTACTTTACTGTTAAATTTTTTTTAAATGTAGCCTCATTTGTGATTACCTTTCCTAAAAATTTTAGTTTTCTGCAAACTGAAGATAAACAATTTGAACGTGTAATATCTCAGTTTGGTAAGTGTTTTTAATTAAAATAAACAAAGAGATGCAAATAATTGAGTTTTTGACCTATAGATTAAAAATGTGCATCACTAAGACTTTGAATATCTGCCATTTTGTAATATATTAACCTTTTGAGGTTGGACTTCCAGCAAATTATTTCAATAAAAAGGGACTTTAATTTAGTGTACAACTCGAGCTATGCTTCTAATTAAGACTTTTTACCAAGCTCTAGCATGTATACATAATGAATAAAGAAGTTTTGTCTTTGACTTCAGTTTTATTTTTTAACTTCAAACGTCATTGTCAATAGTTATTCCTAAATAATCACATTTATTTACAATATCTACTTCAGTGCAGCTACAAACTGTATTATCCTGTGAATCATTAGGCCCACCTTGATTACCAGTATATCTTAGGCAAGAGCAACTATGGTATTTAATTACTGGTTTAAAAGTGAAATTTTTGTTTCTAAGATAAATAGGCATTAGTACAGTTTTCTGAGGGTTAATTATTAATTCCATGTCATGCATCCATTTGTTCACTCTGTTAAAATTATTCTGCATAGTGTGTCTGGCTACTTCCAAGTTCACATGAGATGCTATTATCAAAAGATCATCTGCGTATCCCCAGAGTTTGACATTTCTTACTCTACTAAATATATTATTTAGGTATATATTAAATAATACAGGCCCAAGGTTACTTCCTTGAGGTACTCCAAGATTACACAGACTTCTTTTACTATATGTTTGTTCTACTTTTACTGTAAACTGTCTATTTCTCAGGTAAGATTCAAACCATTTTAACTGATTGCCAGTAATTCCAATGTCCTCCAGTGTCCTTATCAAATTTTTATGATTTATTGTATCAAAAGCTTTTGACAAATCAATAAATGTACCTTTTCCCTTTTGGAAGGCAAACTGGTTTTTGCTAATTATAGAGTTTTCCATGAGGTATTTGTTTAAATAATGGCACACATATTTCTCAAATATTTTTTCGATGCTGGAGAGGAGGGCAATAGGCCTATAGTTCTCGTACTTACTCTTCAAACCTTTCTTGAATATTGGTCTAACTATTGAGGTCTTTAAACAGTCTGGGAATACTCCTGATTTCAATGATAAATTTATTGCTTTTGATAATGCAGGTGATATTTTACTTGATACTAACTTTAGATCTTTGGTTCTTACAGAATCTATTCCACTAGCCTTTTTCACGTTTGATATATATATATATATATATATATATATATATATATATATATATATATTACATTTAAATATAATATATACAGTTCTGTATGTAGAAGTACATAAAACAAATAGTGAAGGGGGGGGGACCATGGTTTGAAAATAAACTGAAAATGTGAAATATCAAAATTTGAATTAACTAATTTTATCTAGTTTCACAAAATATTTTATGAAGGATAATCCTAACCAACTTCTTGCAAAAATATAAAAATAAGTAAAAAGTTTTGATCAAAATAGTAACAAAACGCACCAATCACAAAGAACACCAACCTGAAATAAACAGATGTTTATAAATACTCATTACGCCATCTGTTGAATAAAAACAAATTTACTGTGTTATTGCTATTATTGAAGTTATTTTAATACTAAATAATGATTTAATTTTATCGTTTTGAGCTTGATTCGTTGGTGTTAATCAAACCAACCAATTTTGTTAATGGGCTTGCCATTGCACTACTAGCACACGGCCTAATGCTCTGGTTGCCATAACTACTTTTAATGTAATTTCATAATGGGGAAGAGTAGTTCTCTGTCTTACTTGCAGCATTCTTTGCATCTCACTCGCACAAGTGAGTTGAAAGGGATGTTAGTTACTTCAGCCTACAAACAGAGTAGGTATACATTGTATCATGAAACTTCAAGATATCTGATAATCCATGAGGTGAGTGTTTAAGTTAGCAATACTGAATACACTTTGAGTCCAAATTTCTCTCTACAAAGGTTGACTCCATTACATATATTCCCACAACACCTGCCCAAACATTTAACTTATGTGGATGCTGTGTATGTTTTAGTTTTTTATCTGTTATCCAATTTATCTGTTACCAGTTACCCAATTTGGGACTTTTTAAATCCAGTAGCGGTATCTTTGGTACTTTAGTGTTAAATTTTTTTAAAATGTAGCCTCATTTGTGATTACCTTTGCTAAAAATTTTAGTTTTCTGCAAACTGAAGATAAACAATTTGAACGTGTAATATCTCAGTTTGGTAAGTGTTTTTAATTAAAATAAACAAAGAGATGCAAATAATTGAGTTTTTGACCTATAGATTAAAAATGTGCATCACTAAGACTTTGAATATCTGCCATTTTGTAATATATTAACCTTTTGAGGTTGGACTTCCAGCAAATTATTTCAATAAAAAGGGACTTTAATTTAGTGTACAACTCGAGCTATGCTTCTAATTAAGACTTTTTACCAAGCTCTAGCATGTATACATAATGAATAAAGAAGTTTTGTCTTTGACTTTAGTTTTATTTTTTAACTATACGACATTTTAATTATTTTCTTACCACCTTCATTCTCTACCACACCTTCTGCCTGCTACTTCCTGCTTTGGAGGGAAAGACTCTGGTCACATTTACGTTGAGAGACACTCCAAACATCCAGGAAGGCTGAAAACTCCCAAGCGAGACAAAATCAAAACACAATTTTACAAATGTAAGTTGAGTAGCAAACAATGTACAACTAAGATCGGAGTATTTCCAGTCTTAAGAAACTGATAGCCCAATTTCCTGAAATCAATTCTGCCTCATCTAATTAATTAGTTGTTTAGTACTGCATTTAAAAATATACTTTATAGTATTTTGTATATCCTTCTGTAGCTCAGGAACTAAAGTAAGACTATCAACCTAAAGGACAATTGTAAATCATAACGAAATTTAACACATAATGAAAAACAATATCATAATCAAAGCACTTTCATTTAAACACAATAATTTAACATTTTAACACAATAATTTGATATTTAAACATAACAGTTTTAAATTAAATTGTAATAATTACATATTTCAATTTTTAATTTCAAATTGAATTAGTAAAATAAAGGAAAACCCCAAGAATTTGTCTGCATTAGTTGTTGACATTTCTGTCTGTATTAACATATTGACTTCTTTTTTTTATGCACTTCTTCGGACTTTGACCTCTCTGCATTTGTTGGCTTTCAGTTCTCTCTGGCTCCGGGCTTTGGACAGGGGCTTCAATTTGGGGTTCATTACGGCCCAGCAGTTCTGGAAAACAACAACACGTTTAAGTATTGTAATTAGTATTAGTGGAAAAATAAAGTATATCATTATATTTTCCATTATTTCTATATCAAATATAATCTGCCAATATAGGAGTGCAAATAATTCCTCGAAATCAAAATACCAATAAAGCCAATACTTCACTCCCATACACAGATATAACTGAAACTAGTCATTCCTAAAGGACTTATTCAATTTCTTCACACAGTTTATCCAACCTTAACGTTTAACATACATTACCTACTGTAAACCTTTAGGGTTTACTTAACCAAATTATTAATCTATTAACTCGCCTTATTTATAATATATAAATTAGAAACTCTGAAATTTTATTAATACAACAGGAAGTACGGTAAAGGAAATGAAGTAGTTAAATTTGAGTAGAACATCCTGAGAGCATTAGCTCAGGAAGGAAGGGATCGGATGTCAAGGAAGCAGGGTCAACAGAGTACACAACAAAACGGCACATGCAAAATTAGCTAATGAAAATCAAACTCACCAAACATTGGGCTGATGAATGCTGATTCAGCAGAAGCTTGGTGAGGTAGACAGTCCTGCCCCTCAAGAAACGAATAGGCCTATAGGATGATCCACAAAATGACCGTCGACATATAATTGGCATTTTTTTAGGGTGGTCTCAGATTGGAGCGTGTCCAGCAAGTGATAAGGGGATGAGATACTGGGAAAAGAGTTTGGAAGAAAAAGGTAGTGTAAAGAGAGATCTGAGAGCAATAGGACTTTGGTAACCTGACTCAGAGGGACGACCAGTACTTTGAGGTCCAACTACCTAAGTCTCGCCAAGCCGCTCTGCATAGCAAACACGGGACGAGCTAGGAGAGAACTTGAAGCCATGGTCTAGACCCCCTAAAAGATCAATCCCTGGAGGACTTCACGAGCAGCCAACCTGAGCCAGAGGGACGAGTGGACAAGCAGCCTATCCTGAGGACTACAGAAGTCTACTCAAGGGACTACAAGTGATCCCAGACATGAAGAGCCCACCTGACCCTGAGGGACGAGCGGACTCCAGATCCACTACGACATGTTGTCAACCCATACCTGAAAGAGAGATAGAGTTACAGGGGTACGGTATGTCAAAATTTTGTTAACATCTCCAGGGTTAAGGGTGATAGGAATTTATAAATCGACCAAAACAAGGAGAGTAGTAGTGGTTGTAAACCCACTGAACGATATACATTTAACCTACAGCAAAGCGTGGGCGGACAGGCTTTACATTACTAGAGTAGGGAGTTAATAGTATATACAATTCATTAATTGAAAAATTGAATCTTGTAGAATGTTAGTTTAAGGGGATGCACTACTGAAAATACTAATTTCTTTAATATTACAAAAAAGACCTGATTTTTTTTGTTAAATTACTGTGATTAAAAAGCTACAACCTTATGTTACTCCCAAAAAAATTTACATATGCATTTTTTTAATTTTTTTTTGTAAAAATGCTGACTTACATAAAAATTTATATATCCCAAGTTCTAACAGATAGAAATTCATAAAAATAGTGTTATTCTGAAGACATTATAATCCTCTATAAAGTTAGGTAGATTTATGATTGTATCTTCAAGGAAAATATTTTTACGATCGTAATACTAAAAAAGTTCAAAAGAGTGTTGTTCCAACTAAACAAACATTATTTGTTTACTTTAAAAATGTGGTACAAACACAATTCTACCTAAATATTAGTATAGTCTAGTCATGAATGCAAGATAAAAGTTTGAAGTATGTACTATAAGTAGTTTTTTAGATATATCAATTTTTGTCTAGAGAAACACTGATAAATTTAACTTTCAGCAATCGCCTGCTAAATCAAGGGCTAGCCTCACTGCTCTTGCTTATAATGGATCGACGGAGTGCATCATCTCAGATATATAAAACATTGAAATCCATTACATGTATAGTTTTTTTCTGAATCAGGACAAAACATGGAATAACATTTAAAAATTAATTTTTTTGCAATTTTCAGTGGTACATACCTTCAAGATTGTAAATACATAAAATTCATGTAATTGATTGTAGTTTGTATATTTGTTTTGACTATTTTGATTTATTGTATATGGTAAAGAAATAACCCTTATTGCGATGGGTATGTTAGACCGCTGTGTTGGTTGCAGGGTTATCTGGGTTATATACTTGCAGGGATAGGTAACAGGGTAAAATGAGTTTATTTCAACTTGAAAATATTTGTAAAGTAATATAATATGAATTGTAAGACTAATTATCAAGGACGTCAACGTTAATAAAGTCTGGATATTATTGTTTGATTGTTAATTTGATTTGTAATTGATTGCTAATTCCGTGAGTACGGCTTGTTATTGGATATAGCTAAATTCTACTTGTTAGTGTATATACCTTGCCTATAACATTTTATTTTATAATGAATTATTAAAGTAACGTTTGTGTAACTGTACAGAGTAAAGTGAATTTAATATTTATAGAAGTTCGAACGTGTGTTGTAAATGAATATTTCTCATGCAATACTAGTGGGTTCAAACTTTGTAACATAACTTTGATATTTGAAATTATTTGATTATGTGACTATGTTGAAGCCAATGTTAATCGTAGTTTAAATAAATTTGATTAAGGATTTCTGATACAGAATAATTGTTTTACTGTAAAATAAAATATGTGTTTTACTTTCAACAGTGTCAGTAGTTAAAGTTATTCCAAGTTCTGGTCTTCCTCTTAAGGTAGTCTTTTCTATTAAAGACACTGGAGAGGCTGGTTGATAGGCATATGAGGGACGGGGTATTGAGAGATAACCTTCTCCATACAAATCAACACGCATACATGGCTGGGAGATCTGCTGAGTCGGCTTCTTCACAGACTCGTCACGAGAGTCGAGGAGACAATTCGGCAGAAGGAGCTAGCCATGGGTGTCTTCACGGACATAGAGGGGGCGTTCAACAATGTCTCTCTGCAGTCTATGATCGCTGCTGTCGCTAGGGCGGGCGCCAAGGGTACCATTACCAGATGGATTGAAGCCTACCTATGCAGCAGAATGGTTAAGGCAGCACTGAACGAAGCGACGGTTCAGGTTGTAGTCGGAAGCAGCTGCCCCCAAGGGGGTGTCCTTTCCCCTCTCCTGTGGTCCCTGGTGGTTGATGACCTATTAAGGGTGCTGAACGGGATGGGGGTATATGCTCAGGCATACGCGGACGATGTGTGTATACTGGGCATTGGTAAGTTTGCCAGCACGTTGTTGGACATTGTCCAGGCTGCCTTGAGATTCCTAGAAAGGTAGGTACCAGGTGTAGGGACAAGGGGCTCTCTGTTAATCCTAACAAGACAGAACTTGTACTTTTCACTAAGAAGAAGAGGCTGGATGGCCTATACATGCCCACTATGGGATATATGGTGCTAAGAGCTACAGGTTCGGTTAAATATCTGGGGGTTATCCTGGACGCTAAACTGAACTGGCTCAAGCACCTTCAGGAGAAAGCCAGGAAGTTCAGAATGGCTTTTTGGGCTTTTTGGAGGGCCATTGGGACAACGTGGGGTCTTAAACCAAAGATGGTTTACTGGCTATACACGAGTGTACTTCGGCCCTGCTTATGTTATGCGGCAGTTGTCTGGTGGCCGGCCATGGCACAGAATAGTGCAAGGCTAACATTAGATAGATGCCAGAGAATGGCGTGCCTGGAAATTACAGGCGCAATCAGAACAACCCCATTGGTGGTGATGGAGGTCCTCACTGGGCTCCACCCAATGGACCTGTTTGTAAAAGGGGATGCTTGTAAAGCGGCCTTTAGAATAAGGACGACTGGTGGCTGGTTGCCTGGCCAACCAGGACTCCATGGTGAAATACTATCTAGGGACATTGGTCTGGACCCGTTGCTTTCGATGGGAACAGACTCAATGATACCTAAGTACAGAATTGACAGGCAGGTCAGGGCCTTCCTTCCAAGCAGAGATAAGTGGATGGGGATTCTGGAAACTCTTTGCCAGCATAAACAGGTGAGACTCATATGGGTCCCTGGGCATGCTGGCACTGATGGAAATGAGAGAGCTGATGCATTGGCTAGGAGAGGGGCAAAGTGCCCTCTGCTGGGACCGGAGCCAGCACTTGGCATTCCTTTTCAAAAGGTAAAAAGAAGAATTGACAGGTGGACCTCCGAGGAACATGCTGGCAGATGGAGGACAGAGTCCGGGCTCAGGCAGTCTCGTGCACTTATCCAAGGGCCGGATCGCAGGTACAGCAGAGATCTGCTGAGCTGTAACCGGGCCAAGGTGAGGGCAGTTACGGGAATGCTGACCAGACATAGTCTTCTTCACAGACATATGAAGATAATGGGCTTAACAGAGGACTCCACATGTAGGCTCTGTGAGGAGGATGAGGAGAGCTCCATACACATCTTCTGTCATTGTGGAGCTCTCTCATCTCTTAGGTATAGGACTCTGGGTGCCGCTTTTCTAGAACCAGAGGACATTAGAAGGGCTACACTCGGGGAGATCATGTCCTTCATAAGGGGGACTGGTCTCTTGTGACACTGTCGCCAGGCTCGGGGCGCAAAGGGCCATGGAGTCTAGGCGCGGTGGGCTTGGTGACAGGACCACAACCCGGTGTATCTAACTAACTAAGGTAATCTCCTAAAAATTTTTAAATCTGCTTTGGGGGGTGGGGTAACTTAAAATTTAAAAGGTAAAGCAATTATAACTCCTCATTTTATAGGGTTTGTTGAAAAATATTGTTGAAAACTAGACATCACCAACTAAAATCTATTGAAAATGGCGGCAATGCTAAGTTGTATTGAAATACTGGAAGCAATACAAAGATTTGACTAGAATCTTCTCCAGTGAATTATTTTGTTGCACTCGACCTTCTACCTGGTAGTGACTTTGGAAGTACTTGCAACTCCGTCAACTTTCAGGAGACTTGTCCATCACTACCCAAACCATTGTTTAATTTGAGCACTTGTGGCAGTTGACTCTTCTTCCTCGCTTGGCTACCAGGCAGCACCAGTTATTAATAGCTAACACCCACATTTTGCAGTTGAACATTACTTCACATGAAAACATTTCACAGATACTTTTTTTTACATGTGTATTTCAAATGTTAACTTGTTTTAGGACAAGTGTGACTAGTGCCCTCTGAGACAGATTTTTTCTAACTGTTTTGGTTTATTTAAAAAGAATAAAAAAGAAGACAGTAATAAGTTGTTGTTATATAAAAAATAAACCAAGGGATAAAATTGATATCTCATTTCAGGGGGCTGTAGACAATTGTGTCTTTTAAAAAGGCTTTAGTCTTTATTTGAATTTAAGATTGATCTTATGTAGAATCAAATTCAATACGGCTGTAGGTATAGCTAACTCTTTCTTGCTTATAACCAGTAGAGAGTTAAATAGTACAATTCTTTTTTAATTTGGCACAAAATATTCTTCTGCATACTAGCTGCAAAAATGTAGTTATCATTGTATAACCTTTATTCTGTGAGTTTTCCAAGAAGCTAAGGCAATAATTGACAAACATGGCTAAAAAAAAACCACAGTTTTAATCCAATACTTAAACAAATTTTTATCAGTGCTGGTATGCTTCAGAAAATTATGAGCCAAATTAAATAAATGTATATATATATTTGGAGTGGCCGTAGATAAGGGGGTAAGGCATCGGCTTGTCATGCAATCGGTCCGGGTTCGATTCCCGATATGACCATTAACTGTTGTTTGAAAGTTATTTATTAGCATTGGATTGTTCTTAAACACTCAAAGCATTGGAAATATCCAAATATTATCTATATATCATGACGATTAACAGTTTTTGCCCTGCTGCTCCCGTGGTTCAGAAATCACGTTAAGCTGTTGGTTCCCAGGTTAAGTGTTAGTGAGGGCTTCTTAGCCCTAACTTCACCTGGTAAAATAAGACAATATTTAACTTTTATACATACGAGGTATAGTCAAAAAGTTCCCAGAATTGGTTGAAATATATTTGTTGGGCAAATATAAAAACTTACAAACATATTTTCCTCCAAATTACTCACCTCCTGCATCAATGCACTTGTCCCAGCAATCATACAGTTATTCAAAACAGTTTTGAATCTCATTTGTTTAAATGTAGTTCAATGATTTTGTCCCAATTTTTCTGACAGCTTCAGCACCTGAAAGTTGTTTTCCTTTTTTTTTGTGTGTTTAAACAGGAAGAAATTGCCTGGCATGGGGTCAGGCGAGGTCTGTCGTGGTAACGCGGAGCTTGATGAGGTAGTTACGTACTAACAGGGATCAATGTTCAGGGGTATTGCCATGCAACAAAGTCAAACTCATTTTTCAGGCCGTTTCCTCCTAATGGTGTCTCCTAAGCGCCTAAGAATTTTTCTGTAGACACTGCCATGATAAATTTACCTCATATGCAATTTCATCTGTTTGCATGGACAATATGCCTAGCTCACTCGATGTTGTCATCTGTGGTTGCAGTTGAAGGGCGTCAGCTATGAGTCATCTTCAATGTTTATGCGACCTTCATGAAAACATTTGCGCTATTCGTAAACTTGGCTATTCTTCATTTCCTTAACTCTGTAGGCTTGAATTAACATTTTAAGTGTCTCAGAACACGACTTTTGAATCAAAACACAACATTTTATGTTTTTCGCTGTTCATTAAATCGATTTTCAAAAAGCAACAATGCAAACACGTAAATACACGAAAAGCACATCCCAGAGGGAAACAGTGGCAGTTGAGCGATACTCGTGCTACTGATATCCCTTCTCCAGGAGTAGTACTAGCTGCTACAGAACATTCCCACTGACATCCACGCTGTGTGTTGTTATGTATGTGTGGAACGTTTTGACTGTACCTTATATATATATATATATATATATATATATATATATATATATATATTTTTTTATACTGTTCAACTATCTACTGATAGGTCTAATAATCACTAGGCTTGACAAAATCGGTGAGATGAGCCTTAGGGAAAACATTGTCTTGTAGTGTTTCAGCACAACATGGCTGCTATTTTTTAATAGCATTGAGATAGCAATGTTTAGTTTTTACTAACCTTTTTTTTCTTACAATCTATTTAAAAAGACAGGTCAAGTAAAGGCGCTTTGCATTTAAAAATGTTGAGTTACCCCAACCTCTTTTGGAGGACATAAAACATTTTCAGTCATTTGAGAAAATGGTTCCTAATAAGTTTATGGGCAGATGGGGCTTTATGTGTAATATTATATGTTATAGTATAATTAATATGCTTCTTAACTTTATGAATTTATTTATTATTTTTATATAAATACTTTTATTTATAAATAGAGGAAATGTATGAACTCTTCTGAATATAGCTTTGTATTTTAATTATCTTAAAAGGTAACCAAAATGGTTTTTATTTTTTTCATATAAACATCACTCGCCAGTTAACATGGACCTACAGGCCTTTGTGTCAACTTTATTCAACGAGTGAAGTACCGACCCTTAGCTCAGTGGTGATTCGAACCTTGGACAATGCCCTCCGCAGTCCAAAGCCTTATCTACTGAGCCACCACGCTGGCAAAAACATGATATGAAAAATTTTGTTCTACACAATCATTTCGTGATGTACAAAGTGTATTATTTGAACTAGAAAATAATTACTGTTCATTACAATTCTTAAAAATTAAATATGGGTCTATTTATAAAAATCATATGTAAGATACAAAACATATGAAGTTACAAAATATGTAATAAACTGTAAACTAATTCTAAATGGAGGTAATATGCATATAAAGTAAATTAAACTTAGTATAAATTTAAAAATAATTATAAATAAGGTCAAATATACATGACATAAATCAAACTTTTCATAAATTTAAAACTGGTTCAATAGAATGTACAAATCCTAATAAGTATTGTATATATTAAATTTATTATAAATTGAAAATTAATTCTAAATAAGGTTAACAATACATGAAATAAATAAAACTTACCAATAAATCTTATAAAGCTATCAATAAATACTAATTCCAATTTTCATTAAAATTTTGATCTTGATTTTTAAAGTCAAAAATCAGAATGCCGGCTGACCACTTCCTGTTACTTTGCATCAGTTAAATTAAACTGATACACGCTGGCAAATTAAACTGTTACATCTGTTAAACAAAAGTAGCAAGTTGGCACAACCCTAGTATAAAGTGGATAGAGAATTAAGTATCTTAAATACCACTTTCAGGCACTAGTTCTTTTTAAATGTCTGAAGAGCTGAGAAAGGAACACCTTTCAAGACTTGTAAGTTTCTTAGCAGGTACTATTTGGCATACTTTGCCCCTCAAAACTAGTGAGGCACTACCTTAGAACTATAAACATAGAACGCTGAGTCAAGCGGTTGGAGGTAAGCAGAAAACGAGCCGACTACTTCGGCAGATAGCTGAACAGCGATGCACATTTGAATGCTGTGTAAGCCTATTTCCCATTGTTCTTGACCGTTTTACTATTATTTCTTTTTGTATTCTTGTTATTTATATTTTTAAACTAAATAACCATGTAGAAAAATAACCACCAACACTAAAATGATCAGGCGTTCCCAGATACCTCTTAACGATGAACGGAACTACAACTGTTTTATAAGGGTTAGGAATTCCGAAGGCCGGTCTACAAAGGGCTAATTTACTAGCTGCTAAAGTTAACCATTACTAAAAGCTAGGCTTACTAGCACGAATATTTCTATGTACACGTGGCTATTTATAAGTGCTCATTGTCAGTGCTAGTCTGATGTAAAAGTGATGTGATCAGAGAACGCAGTAGTCATTGTCTTTAAAAAATGTATTCAGTTCCATTAAATGGCAGTGCTTTGAGACAAATTTTGAGAATGGGTATAAAGAAGTTGTGTAAAAAAGAACTTACAAAAAAAAGAACTGTCTGGTTTAGAAAGTGGATTAGGAGTTTCTCTCATACTGTATCTCTTTTGTTGTAATTGGTTCAAAGGTATCCCATAAACAAAGGTGAGTTTTTGAATATTTGTAAAAATTATATTTCCTGGACAATGCTCAGACATTGCGAACATACAACACTATTTGACAAGCAAATAATAACTAGCGTGCACACCCAGCTAATGACGAGCTAATTCACTTGCACGAGTGGTCACATGACTACCCCTTACCACTTGTCAGTGCTTCAATTACCAAACATGTTTAAAGAGACTAGCATGCCAGTAAAATGCTAGCGTGTTAGTGTCCGTTAATGAAGCGTTTAGACGCAGCTTATTCATAAGCTTTAATCAATTAGCAGCTAATATTAGCCTCGAATACACAAGGTCATTAAGGCAATTCTCTTAAACATCCCCTGTTAATGATTTGCAAGCTGTTGTTTACTCTAGTTGTTAGTTTAAGGATTATATTTGAAGAAGAATATGTCATCAGCATATTCTGAAAAGTAACACTTTTTTGGTTTTTGTAAGAGATTAACAACAAAGTACACACACGAGTGGTGAGAACTCTTCAAAGATCAAATCCTTAAAATTGCTATTATTTATTGGATAATTCATATCAAATTGATTTTTTTTACCTCTCCTGCAAAAAAGATAAGATAATTATTTTTTTCTTGGTTTCACTCCCCTTTGTCTTAAAATAGTGTAACTTGTTGTCAAAAACCCTCAACATTCAAAGAATATACCAAGAACAATTCCTGTTTCATCATTAAGTCCTCCATTATCTCATAATTCCGCCACTTTTAAAGTATTTATCATTGTGATCTGTGCCAGATTCATTCCACTGTAATTAAACTATTCATATTCAGTTAAAAATCTTGAGAATATTCAATATTTGTTAAAACTTTAAAATACAATAGTTAAAAACAAATATAGATATTATACATTTTATTGCAACCCTGAAACATGATTAGCTTATGTATTGAAAATTTAAGAGCTCAAAGAGTTCAGACTCACCTACTAATCTTCCAGACTCTCCTACTAATCTTCCAGCCTCGCCTACTAATCTACCAGCCTCGTCTACTAATCTTCCACCCTCATCTACTAATCTTCCAGACTCGTCTACTAATCCTCCAGACTCGCCTACTAATCTTCCAGGCTCACCTACTAATCTTCCTATCATATCCTTTGCTAGATCCCAGATCAAACAGATGCATGCAAGAAAAACTGAAACAAGACTATGATTTATCATTTTTCTTAAATAAAAAATTAAGACATTATCAAAAACTATATAATACTTATGCATAGTTTTCATCTCTGCACATATTTAACAAATAAGCAAATGTGTTACTCCCAGCATTTAACTCTATCCATAATTCATGGCTATATGATAAACTGATTTGTATAAGCTACAGTCACACAAACTCCATTAGTTGATATAAGAGAAGCTCAAATTATAATTTTATTGCCTTAGATTCAGTGGCATGGACCTAATACACCAACAGAATCATAGTTTGAAAGATGCATCATTTAGTGACAAAGCCTTACTATTCGCTCTTGTATACTATTATCTAGATCTAATTAAAAAAAAGAATATTTGTTATTCATGCCATTAGTAATATGGTATATCTGAGCGGAAATATCACATCCTCACTGGTCATCCATCCAAGGAACAGCCACGCTCGATGTTGTTTGACACCATTATCTTGCAATAACATCAGAACCATTGCAGACTAAACTCATATCATCATTCATATTTGCCTTAAAATACGCACAGCGTTGTGTCAACGTCTCATAAGTAAGAAAAGTAAGAACCCTCTTTTTAAGGGTTCTTTTGTCAAGGCTACTGGCAAATACAAGACAATATAAGTCGTGCATCCTTAATCCCGCTCTAATCGGCCACTGCTAGACATTTTCATACTACAGCCAAGTGTCTCCATATGATGCCTATTGTCCTTCTTCAGCCCGAGCTTAAGGGTACACTTATTGCCTTGCGGCTGAAAGACAACTGTTTTCAGGCCAATCATTGATTTGATGACACCCCCTCGCACCCTTACTTACAGTGCAAGCAGGGAGAGCGGGATTTAGTTTGTGTAACTAAAAACCTGTTAAGTCTACATTCATTGTACTGCGAAGTCCATGCAAGTAGACTCATAAGTTGTTAGAAATTATTTTAAAGATATAAAATGAACCCTGTGTAGACTGGGGTAGCCACATGTGATCAATCTTGATTGCCACCTCGATCATCCTGTGAATAGCCATGTGTGTAACTTACTCATTCACTGATAAACCCTGAACAAATTCCAAAATAATCATACAAATTTTAGAAAATGAAATTTGGTAATTTGCATTTTATTGATATTTTTTAATTGGATGTTTTAACAGAAATGTTTGTATATATTCTTTTTGTACATGTTAATTACCCTATCTGATAAAAAGTTACTAAAATTTTATTTTGTTAGAAATTTTCTATTTTTCCGATTTTTTTAGCTTAGGCATTATTATGCTCGGCCATAAACTTTACATTTGGTATAGTTCTTACTTTTAGTACCATGTTAACCCAAATATTATTAAACTGTGTATTTTTTATTTATAACCTAGAAAAAATGTCAAAATGTTAAACACAAACATTTTGACTGAGTGCAAGATCAAGGGTTCTATTCAAATGTTTATTTTGGAATAAACCCCATAGAAAATTTTGATATTCATATTTAAAAACTAGCTCTACACATTTTTGCTACACAAATACACACACATATATCTAAACAGTACAAGTACGTCACACAACACTAATGTATTACAATATAAGCACAAAATGCACAAATATATTACAATTCAAGTACAAAATGCACACATACTTGTACTGTATATGTACCAACACATATTATGCTAATTAAAAAACTATATATCTAAGCTTTTAATATACGTATCAGTTTCTGTACAACACAATTTTTTAAACTGTGTTTTTTGCCAGGAATTATGTCCTTTGGGATTTTTTCAGATATTTTGGCCTCAATTAAAGATAAGCTAGAAACTTTATTTGGCACATTTACTGTGGTTATAAATATTTTAATCAATAGTTGTCAAAATATGCATTTTTTGTTATTAATGAAGTGAAAAAATCAAAACGACAGACGCTATAGAGCTGTCAATGGTGTGCAAAAAATGCATGAAAATTATATTTATATTAATTTCAACATTAATTTAGGCCTCTTGCATGCCTGGTTAGCACTCTAGCCTTCAAGATGGAGGGTCACAGTTTTATATCCCAGGTTGTTGCACAAAATTTAACTAAGCGGTCTGGATCTTTATGCCATAACAAAATTTAAACACTAAGTCTCGGGTGCTGGAATGATTTTTAAAAATAGGTATAGTGTTTATCTATAACTTTTAATTTCATATTATCAATGATGCCTAGAAGCACCCAGGGCCTAAAAATGATTTTTATTGTCAAGAGAAATCCCTTAATTTCATATAAATTATACTTGTACAGTACTAATTAACAGTATTTTTTGTACAAATTACATAATAATAACTCACATTTATTTGTAACTTTTTAATTAATGTCAAATAATTATGTAAGTCAACTGACAAGGCTCCATCTAGGCTCAAGAGGATCAGCTCTAGATCCTACATGGTGAATCTAAAATTGGTATCCAATTTGTATGATATTATTTTTTGTGTGTAGGAACTATAGTATTATATTATATTTTTGCAATGTAGGAACTAAATAATTTGCAAAATATAACTAAATCTGATTTAAAAAATTCATATATCGTTACTTTTATTATTGATACTAGAATAAATATGCTCAAACGTATAGAACATATAAAAGAATGGTTGGTTGTGTCTTCAGAAATTGTAATGGTTGTCATCATAAACTAGGAAAACGCAAAGTATTTGATAGCTCTATTACCTATGCTAAACACTATAGCCTTTCACTCACCTTATTTGATGGGGACCCTTCAAATATGTGTATTTATTGAGAGGTATGTATTTTATTGACTACCGGTATATCTATACAAAAAAGATTTACTGAAAAATTTACATTACATTGGCTCCACTAAGTATAGGAAATCATAATGATAAGACTTACTTATACACTAAAATCAGAAATAAATAGTAAACTATAATAATTACTGATTTTTATGTTACTGAAATGTTTCATTACAGGTATACACTTTAGGCAGTGGCGTATTTAGGGGGGGGGGCTATAGGGGCTGTAGCCCAGGGCGGCAGAATTTAGGGGGCGGCAAAGGAGTTGGAAGTTACCAGGCATGTAATGGTATTTTGAGAATATTTGAAAATTAAGAGCGTCAATGTCAAGTACAAAGTACTGTTCTTTACAAAATATTATCAAGTTATGGCTGTCATCTAACTGTGTTACGAATGTATGTATAGAGCGAGAGCGACAGAAGTTGTGTACTTTTGTTGATAGGCGGGTCCGAGGAAGAGGGGTAGAGGAAGACGTATGTACCACCACTAACATTTCAATTAATAACACGATTAAAATAAATTGGTTTTAACTTATAGTGTTCAGCTTATGTTGACACCTACTACCTACTAAGTTTTTAGTACAACATTAGCTATGATACAAACAAAGGGCGGGGGGGCAGATAGCCGCTATATCCCCTAGGCGGCAAAACGTGAAATACACCACTGGGTGGGTGGGGGGCAAATTGTGTCTAGCCCAGGGACGGCAAATCTTCAAATACGCCTCTGACTTTAGGTATTTGAATGTTACTAATGTCCATTAGGAGACACTGTATATATTCTTATATGACTTAGCTTTGTTATTTCATTTTTGTTACAAATCACAATTTGTTTATGTTAGTGTGCCTCAATAGTAGGGTATTTGAAATAACCACCATTACTTAACCGATCAAAAACTTTTCATGAAGTAGGCCTACATCATCAGTTTGATTTGTATTCCTTCGTAAAACGTCATATGCCGAATAATCATCAAATTTTTCCTTAGAAAGCGTAATTAATTAATACCCCAACAGGAAAAGAATAACCTAAAGACTAGATGTAAGGAGTTTTTGTGGGTAGGAGATATTTTCTTTGCTTGGGTATGTCAATAGCGAGTAAAACTTTGTGAATATGTCACTTAATTATTGGTAGGCCTATTTGTCTTCATTTAAGATAAATTATGTACAACATAAATTGTATAAAGACCTATTTTTTCACCTGAAAATTTAAAATGTTTGAACCAGTGAGTCAGTCTAATCAGTAAAATTACTTTTAGGCATAAGTATACATTTAATTGGTTCATTTTCTTTATTCAACTAAATTTCACTAACTGTAAATATAAGTCACTACGTCTTTCAAATAACATGGAAGGAATTCTAATAAATAATAAAATGGAGTACAGTAGAAATACTCACAAATGACAATAAGAAGTCCTGAATATATTGCAAAGCTTCTATCTGTTCTTATCTTCAAGTATTCTTCAAAACCTATCTGCATTGCCATTTTTTAATTGAAAATAATTGTTTTGTTTAATAATTAAAATTGTATTGTATATTTTAATCGATATAGGCATACGCTTAATAAGATCACTATAACCTTTTTCGTAACTAAAAATATCAAGTTCCGGGATTACAACAATAAAGTAATTGATCATATGACCGGATGTAAATAAGTACCTTGACTATTATGACAAGCTGATGTTTCTTCCATGTAGGGTTTCTGTTGTGCAGATCTAGTTAATTCATTAAACTTCAATACAATCGTAAAATATTACATGACAAAATAAAATAACTTTTAGTTATTTCTCCATTTCCTACAACATTCGAAGAAGATTTTTGGTTGTTATAATATATATATATATATATATATATAAAGCCACTTGTGTAACTGATTCTTATTCACTCACTCAATTTTATTCGTTGGTTTGTCAAGCCAGGGACGTAGCCAGAAATTGTAGAAGGGGAACCCACATGCAAAATTTGACTTGAATACCCAAGGTTTTAGAGTTTGTAAAAATTAATATCATATTATACAAACTACATACTCTTTTAAAACCATAAACATCCACAATGTTAATTTCGTTACATTATATCAATTCAGCATTGCAGGAATGGAAACATGATGTTTGAAAAATATCGTAATAACATTTAATACTTATTATTCAGTTTAAATCAACATGAATAATTTCTCGTTTGTTTCATTTCATTCCTATACATTCAGGATACCTTACTATCCTCGTACCTTACCTAGACTCTTCATTATATGCATGTGTATAAAATCAATGCTTATACTCATATATGTTTAATGAACACTCTAAAAACATAAATGTAGGTTACAAAACGGGATCTCTTTTTAAACAAACCAAAACTACCTTCCAATGCTTATGGGCAGGGCCGCCCAGAGCCAGGCCGGGCCCCGGGGATGAGACCCGACCGGGCCCCCCCCCCCAAACCTAGTTGAACGAAAATTCCCGAAAATCTGATAACTCATAAACTGGGATGTGCAATAGTGAACACTCATGTTATTGACACAGGAAGGAAGAACATTAAAACAGTTTTAACAATTAAACTTAGCTTTTAATTATTTACAATAGAACGTTAGTTACAACATAACTTTTCTTGCTTTCATATCCGTAGTTTTGGATTACGTGGTCGAAATCAAGAGTTTTTGCAAGTTTTGACTCTATGCTTAACAGTCCTAAATCAGACAATCGTTGTTGACCCATAGTAGATCTTAAGCAATTTTTAATTCGGCTCAAAACACTAAATGATATCTCGGCCTGAGCAACGGATACTGGTAGGCAACAGAATATGCGAAGAGCAATGCACACATTGGGGAAAAGATTTGTCACATTAAGGGACACGAGCTTGTTCAAAAGTTTTGCTGGTTTCAGCGACGTATCTGAGATGTTTGACTTACTAACAGTTTTCAAGTAAATCATTTCATCAACTAGATCCCTGCTTACATCTGAATTGTACTCGTCGGCGAATCTCACACAACTTTCTGTGATCGTCTTCTCGTCCATTTCGTTATACTTCCATAAAAATGAAAATTTCATTTCGATTTCTCTCAGTGCTGTGAACCTCGTTTTCAGATTGTCCACCAAAACATCAATTATTGTGTAAAAAACTTCTGTTTTGAAGCGTTCTTCCGGGGATAAAATCAACATTACATCTTCTGTAGCTGTTTCATCGTGAAAAGTCTTCCTCTTTCTTGCACGGGAAGTGGGGAGTTCCGGTTCGATACCATAAGCATTTGCAACATGTTTGCATTCAGACAATATCTTGTCCCAGTTATTTCTTAAGGCACTTAAATCATCAATTAGGCTCTCTATATTACTACTATCAACATCCAAAGTAGCGTCCATAGTTTGAAGTAGTTGACTTCTGTAGTTGATGGGTACCAACACTTTCACCCAAATTGACGCCATGAGGATGCACTTGAAGGTGTTAGATATTCTAAAACCCCATTGATTGTGGCTCTTGTTTCAACAGTTACGTTAAGATTCAACAATGATGAAACTGCCTCAATGATTTTGCCTATGTGTGCCGCTATTGGTTTCACACATTCTACTCTAGCACTACACCTCGTATCAGACAATGAGTGCAGTGAAGATCCTACTATCTCTTTCAGAAGCTCCCATCTTTTCGGGCTGCAACTGAATAAATTGTACAGATTCTGAACAACACCAAAGAAAGTCTGTGCTTCAGTACAACTCTCAGCAGCGCATACTCCACATAAGTTCAAACTGTGGCATCCACAGGGTGAGTACACAGCCAGGGAGTTCAATTTTAAAATATCAGCCTTAACACCCTTATATTTGCCACTCATATTACTGCCATTACCGAATCCTTGTCCTCTACAGTCATCTAAGAATATTTCATATTTTTTAAGAACTTTGATTAGATTTGCGATGTCTTCTCCAGTTTTTTCATTGCAGTCGGAAAACTCCAAAAATCGTTCATGGATATCATATTCTTTTACATCTTCTTTGAAAATAATGTATCTAAATACATAAGAGGTCTGTTCTACATGACTTGAGTCTGGTGTAGTGTCAACCATAATAGAATAGTATTTAGATCGCTTGAGTTCGCCCACAATAACTTTCCTTACATAATCAGCACAACTTGCTATGAATTCGTTTTGAGTTCTCCAAGACAAATAATGCACTTGCATTCTCGTATTCGATTCTTGAGATTGCTTAACCTGATCTAGATGCTTCGCTAAAATAGAGCCATAATGACCTAGAAGCTCTAGCACACCCAAAAAATTGCCGTTGTTTGCATGACCCACCTTTTGAGTTTCCCCTCTAAAAGAGAGATCTCGCTCACTTAAAAATAAAGTTACGTGAAGGAGTCTGAGTAAGATCTGTTTCCAGGTAGTGATTTCATTCTGCAATTGTTTTTCAATGCTACCTAATATAGTACCTCCTTTGTTAAGATTTAATTCCAGATCTTTCCATTTTAAGTAACATTCTTTATGGCTAAGGCTTTTTTGGTGCTTAGGAATCTTTTCTTTCTTCTCAGCGAGCTTCCGATCAGGTGGCGCGCCCGCTTCCGCTCCCACGCGCAATGTATTCCCGATATATTTTTATTGATTGTAACTTATGCAAAGAAATAATTTCTTGCATATTGCCTTTTCCAAATGCATAATATTCCTTACAATAATTTCATAATTAAAACCGCAAGTAAATTCAATCTGTTGTAAAATATTTTAATAAAAGGATTTTTTGGAATTTCCTAAAAAAAAAAAAAAAAATCGCGGCCGGGTATCCGGGGCCTCGGAGATTTTGCCCCCTGCCTCCCCTCTGGTCAGGCCTGCTTATGGGCACTGATCATGGCTTTCTTCTCGTTCTGCTGGCCAACATTTCAATACTTATTACCACATATCACATTCCATTTCGTATTTCATTTTCCACTTTTTATTCTTAGTTAATTTAGCACTAAATTACTAAAAATAATGAAACAAGCTGAGTTCCAAAGGATCATTTCAGAATGCATACATTCACCTTATTCTTAGTTAACCTTAATTCCAACAGTATTTTATACAGTTTTACCTATTGTTGTTTGCTATTTTTGTACAAAGGAAATTACATACTAATTTTAAAACCTATTCTTAAGAACACTGTTAAGAAATGAGCTGAATCGTTGTGAGAACAGAATTGTCTGATTTATTCAATCCTATAATACAGTATATTGAAAAGTTGAACGTAATTTCAGGGGAAAATATAATAATAAAATAAGAACAGCAAATTAATAAATGTAACAATGTCAAAATAGACAATTTTGTCTGTCTGTCCTTGCAACGGTTGCTTTGCGCGTGCATGAGTGAGGGGCGTAGTTCATAATAATGACACAGTAATTCTTAGGATATGACGATTTCCGAAGTATCTTTGTTACGATTTAATAGGGCTGTAGAAGAGCTCATACGAAGGCTTCTTTCACGTAACACGAAAAATGTTCGTACGAGTGTTTTCCTTTGTTGGTTGGTTGTCACACTGCACGATTTTTAGTTTTGTTAAAAAAATACGCTTTACATTGAAATATATTCTAAAATATAAGAGTGATATCACCAGCCTAACGAATTTTCATGGGGCTGATAGTCTGAGGAGTAACTAGTGCTACACTCCTTCAAAGAATTTTGATAATACAAAAAAGGGCTGTAAGGACACTTGGCCTGAGTGTATGGGATACTTGCAGAAACGCCTTCAAGGAACTCAAAATACTGACTGTAGTAGCATCACTCTACATCCTTAAACTATCCTCTACACCGGGGAAGTCCGGCAAAGCCAGATTGGGAGACCAGCACAGCTACAACACAAGACACAGGCACAACTTCACACTTGACATACACCACCTCAGCCTTTTCGAGAAAAAGCCGTCCTACCGAGGCGCTGTCTTCTACAACTGTCTGCCTGAAGACCTGAAGAAGCTACCAGTGAGAAACCTGAAAACATCACTGACGCAGTGGCTGCTGGAAAGATCCTTCTACACCATGCAAGAATTTCTAAACTGGAGGACTTAGAAGAAATAACAACCTATGTCATTTGCTAAAGGCTTTTTATTGTATTTATTATTTTACTTTATTGTTTTTTGACACAATACTGTACCATATGTATATGTAAATAAAGATGATTTGACTTTGACTTCAACAATTTGAATTAGTTTTCAATTGTAATGTTAAGGCGAAGTTTTAATATATTACAAGTATACTGAATTTAGTTTTAGTCACTAGAAACTATCCTCTTGGGGAGAATTAAAAAAAAAGTATATTAATAATGGCGTATTTGTATTATTTGTAAATCATTCATAGATTAGCCTACACTATCGTTCATAGCTTTGTAGACAAGTAGAGACCTCGAAAAATAGTTAATCAGAATAATAAAACTCAGCGGACTGGTCATAAGTGAAGAGTAAGAGCACCCTTGATTAGCAGCAACTCCCGGTGGTATTAATGATGACGATGGACTTGTTGGAATAAAACACCTACAACACAAACAATTTATGTAAGGGTTATAACTCAGCAATAGTTAAATTTGTGGGAGGTAAGCGAGTAAATTTTGTCCTCAGATCGCCGTGTGCTGCTAGATGAGATGCAGCCGTCAGGTCGATCAAACTGACTTCACATTACTCATTTTAGTCCATACCCAAACCTAACCTATCAATATCTAACATAGTCCTAACCTAACAGAACATGAACCTCTGAAATCGGCATATTTCCGGCGCTAACGTGCTTAATAATGGTTCGATTGCCATATTAGTGATCAGAGCACAATTTGAGTACCGACATCATCAAAGTTACGAAAAAGTTTCCGTTTTCTCCTCGATTATGTATAATTAGTACAAAATAGGTTATCCAGGATTGGGCCATGATACTAGTTTATTTATTTTTGTATTGCCATACTGCTGCGGTGGTTTTGCTGCAACTAATAATGCTAACTACCTTTTTTGATAGAATCTCTTTACATTTGTAGCCACGCGTAAGTACAGAGGCAAGAACGAATTCTTTCTCTGTAAAACCAACGAATACACATCTAGAAGAAGCGAAAAGCCAATTATAAAAAGACAGTCTACTTTTTTGTAATCTTGCTATTTTGGCGCGGCTGCCGGTAGATTGAGCTTGTTGCGTGGCAGCCTAGAGTGAGAGGGAAGATAGCAACTTTCTATTAGCATGAAAAGAGATAAAACAAGCCATCGCTTTGTAGTGCGTATTGCAGTTGCACTAAGCTCTTTTCGGCTGCTACAGGAAGTAGGCCTATGACTATTTGCCTATCCCTTTTCGCTTCATATTGAAAAAAACTAGCACTGACACGATCGGCCCCAAGAGGACGTCATTTCGATTCGCCTGGGCCTACTCCTCTCTCCTCATTGCACCGGTAATAGACTTTCAGCCTGTGTCGGTAAGAAGGTATCAATACTAAATGCGTTATCGACTTTCCAGCAGTGACTTGGTGGTTTGGGAAACGGCAACGTTACAGATATTGATCAAATCTAATACATTAATCTGATTATGATACAATCAGCAAAATATATACTTTCTTAAGAAGTAATAAATAGGCCTACTAGGCCTGGCAACCATTTTAAGCTTGGCACCTGAAGGGGGGGGTCCAGACCACCCTCTGGCTACAACAAAACATATAGCAGTATTTTACAACAACTTCATAGGCAAACAATTCATTAGAAACCATCTGTAGGCATCGTGTATGTCTATGATACAAACTAAGTTCTATTATTTATAATTACCAAAACCTAGGCACTAGCAATAATAGCAAACTATACAGAATTTATTTATTTAGGTCCTCCCCCGGAAAATTTTTGCTATTTTAACGTCCTAGAAGTATTGTTTTTAGCAGTTTGGGGGGTGTTTTTAGGGTTTAAATATAGAATAATAACTAAGTTCTGTAATCGAAAATAAGTTTGGCATAAATTAAAATAACTTCGAAATAGCATTTAAGTATATACATTTAATATCACAACTATTAAATAATAAAATGGATTCCATTGGAATGTTGTATTGTTAAAATTTTATGGAAACAGTTCAATGAGCAACAACTTAAACATAGTTTGGACATGCTAGGTTGGACACGCAGTGTTGCCACTGTTGCCGGCGAAAATATATAGGCCTACCAATTACCAACCGACGACTCGGAAATCCTCCTTTCTACAAACTCAGACTACACATCCGAATATTATATATACTGTATAATATTATTAAGACGGTAACAATTACTAATGTTATTTTCATGACGGTAAATCAAATATTTTATTAACATTTTATTCTAAGCGTGTAGGTACATCTACGGTGCCAACATTTTGGGATTATGCTTAGATATTAATAAGATTGCAAGATGGTGAACATAAACGCAATATACATATAGATTATAACGATAGAAAATATGTCTTATTACTAAATACATGACTTCATACGAGGTAATAACAACAGTAAAAAGAAACTTTAATATGATAGGAGGAATAAATCTAATTGGCATCTAAAAGAATATTTCAACAAGCACGTTGTTAATAGATGTATGTAAATAAATAATAACAATGTAAGAAAACTAAAGAACGAACCATGTTAACAATAAACTGAATTATGTAACAGTAACAATTTAAACTTCGACTAAATGCAAATCTTAATGAAACAAGAGTGATCATGTATAAGTCAATCTTAAGAACTTGACGCTGTCCAGGGCCGGCATAAGGCGAAAATTGCAAGTGTACAAGACTTACATTTTATGCCCTTACCGGGGGTATGGAATGTCCCCCGAGGAAAGGGGGGTTCGGAAAATTTTTGAAATTTAAGGTCTAAAAACACAGTCTTTGTGGACTTTTGTGCCTTTTAGAACATCAAATTTATGTCTCTCAATTTGATTTATTACTGATTGACTTGATAGGTTTAATGCTTTTTCTTCTATCTTAAACTACTATTATGTTAAATAAACTAATGAAAGCTTCTGGGTCACGTTATAATTATTTTTACACTTATATTTCAAGTACTCTCAGAATAAATAGGTAATGCAGGATTATTAATTACCTCAGGTCACCATCTGCCAGACCTGAGGTAAATTTCCACATGTTATGGGTAAAAGAAAATAAAACAACAGAACATAATGAACCAATAATTACAGAGTTTAATAATGGTACACACACAACAAAAGTTTATTAACTATTAAGATAGCAACATATTCTCTTTTATTATACATTCATACAAGAGATTTTCTTGCTTTCATTTCGAAGAGTGAATTAACTAAGTCCAAATAATCAAATGACTGAGACAGCTCGTTTTCAATTGATAAAACTGAATGACTGCTAAGTCCTTCTTGAGACTCTGTTGACTTGAGGTATGTTTTCTCCACTTCAGCTTTGAAAAGCTTCGTTCAGTGGAGGCAACCGACATGGGCATTGTGGTTACGATCTGTGTTGCTATCCACAGGTTGACATAGGCATCCGTGCTTTCGGTTATTTATAAAAAGTTTAGGACATCCATTGGAGACTTTTGACCTAAAAATAATAAAATTATACCACAAAACTCTTCAAGTGTAATTTTTAGAGAAGATATCATGAAAAAGATTAAAATAGTTTGAAGTAAAACTAGAAAAAAATACAGTTGACATGAATTAATTATGTAGTAAAATTCTAAGTTTAATGCATTTATCTGGAACAAAATAAGGTAAGATAAGATGTAAGAAGTGGAATTTAACTTTACATAAACCTATCTATTTTAAATCGTTGATTTAAAGCGTAAACTACTGTCGGATTCAAAAAGCAATGTACTCGAGGTTGAACCTCTGCTACAAAATAAATACCCATCCAATTTCGTTGTGTTGTACACCAAAATTTAGCTTCTTTAATTCTATGTACAGTCATATCATATAACTTACACATTTTTTTGAAAACTTTAAAGAAGAATTTTCTAAGCATGTAGAATACAAAAAAACACAACATTTTAGCACTTTTGGAGTAAAGATCAACTTGAAACATTTCTAAAGCAAAAATATTACTTAGGATAAGTCAGTGAAACTTTAACTATATGTAAAGAAGATTGTTGTTTGTAGTCTATTCAAATTCTAGAATGTTTACTCTTTTAAAAAAATGTTCTGTTGTAATTTTTGTAAACCCTTCCAATCTTAAAAATGGCTGATTGAAAATTAAAGTAAGATTATAAAACAATAAATTATAAATTTTGAGTATGATTAAAAAATCTCACGATTTTATATTACATGATAATTCAACAGACATCCATGTGCGGTAACACACGTCATCGGTCGGGCCAACGGGCACAGTCTTGCCACATCATGTAGCTGAACTTCCACCCTGTGTTACTGATGTTACAGCTAAAGGTTGATGAATCACTCACAGTTACTAGAAATTTGATTAGTATATCCTGCAAATCACCAATATAATGGGTGCTCTTATTTTCACGTTACATTCAGCTTGTTAAATGTGAAATTTATAAAATTGTAATAAGTTATTTAAATTTGAAATTTTTTTTAGAGCTATAATATTTTTAAACCTGTCGTCGGAGGTCCACAGCACTCAAGAGGAAAGGTGATGGAGAATGGTTAATTTAGATAGAAAACATGGTTGATTAACTGTTCAATACTTCCACATTAATAAACCTTTCGTGTACTGTTTAAATACTTCCAGGCACGCGATTCGGCAACACCGCAAAGCTCAGTTAATATTGGTTTTGAAGTAGTGGGACGCGCAAGTTGCTTACACATGACGGCACATTGATGTCTGTTGAATTACCATGTGATATAAAATCGCAATATTTTTTTATTGCACTTACTGTTTTATAATCTTACTTTATTTTTCAATCCGGTATGTTTGAACCATTTTGGTATGTGTATGATCAGCCATTTTTAAGATTGAAAGGGTTTACAAAACTTACAACAAACATTTTGTAAAAGAGTAAAAATTCTATAATTTAAACAGACTACAAACAACCTTCTTCACGTGTGGTTAAAGTTTCACTGACTTATCTTTAGTAGTTTTTGTTTTAGACATTTTTGAAGTTCAGCTTTACTCCAAAAGTGCTAAAATGTTGTGTTCTTGGTGTTCTTCCCGCCATAAAAAATTCTTAGTCTTAAAAGGAAGACGTAATACGTATATTACGTAGAATTAAATAAAAGCTAAATTTTGGTGTACAACACAACAAACTCGGATGAGTATTTTGTAGCAGAGGTTCAAACTTGAATACATTGCTTTTTGAATCCAACAGTAAACACAACAAAACAAGGAGATTCAAACCCGCAAAACTTCAAGACGTGAACGACCTATCACAATCAAATATTGGTAGGTAGAAAAACAAAGCTGTGGAAGGGGGCAGGAAGACGAGTCACACCCTTCCCGTGTCCCACAACAGGGGCAGAAGACTGCTCTACTGACCTTGGTCAAAAAGACATGAGACTACTGTATCTCAGGACTAATTGGGGGAGATTCTCGGTTTTACCTTGAAATTCAACTGCAATAGTTTTGAGACAAAGTTCATTATAGTTTATAAAATGTTTCTGTCTAACATTTAAATTAATTTCTAAAAATGTACCAAATTTACTATCTTTTTTCTTACCAAAATTTGTCAATTTTATGCCCTTCCAAAAAACTTGAATGTGCGGCTGCATACATAGCACACCCCTTAGGCCGGCCCTGACGCTGTCTTTAGGACCTGAATACTCACAGGTCTCTTGAAGCAGGAGGACACTCGGAGAAAAAGTCCACATCGGATGTCACTTCACTGGCAGCCCAAAGAAGTCTGGAATTGGATATGTGGTAGGAGTATTTGGAATAGTTTGACTTTTTATCCAATGCTTGGTCTGATTTCAGATGAGAATGCTCGACCATGGGTGTCATACACATACCGTGGGTGGGTGCGTCTGCTAATGTTAATAATTAATGGCACGGTGACTGACATCTTAAACGCTTTTGAATAGGGAGAACATGCTTGGGGAATGTTTTGTGATGTTCTGGTATTCATGGTTAAGCTGTAAATTTTTTCAAATCTTACGTTAGCAGGTGAAAACAGCTGCTTTGCATTGATGGTCTTCCGCCGCTTTAGAGTGGGATTCCGCATGACTCTATTATTGGATCTCTTTTATTTTCAATGGCGAAAAGGATAAGCCAATATCATAAAAAATAGTAATAAATGTTACATTTTTCAGACAACACCTCTTTTCTTTCAGTTGGTAAATCTATTGATATTTTACAATCTGACGACTCAGAACTCTTAAAGAATGCTTCCTGTTGGTTTTCTTCAAATAGCTTTTCATTAAACACTAGCAAAACATATATTTAGCTCAGGTAAGTAATTAAGGATACAATATCCAATTCTCATGTTAAGTTTCTTGGTAGAGACAACGATCAGAAGCTTTCATGGATTCCGCATGTTGACTCTCAAGAGTAACTTATCTCTTGAGACATCTAATGAACTGTGCCCCACCTTACTATGACTGATATGCCTATTTTAGCCTGTTCCAGTCAATCCTGAATTATGTGTTAATATTTTTAGGGAACTCCGCTAAATTTAATAATAACTCATAAAAAGGTTAATAGGATCTTAACTGGTTCATAATCTAGAGAACGTTGTAGGCCTCTTTTTATTAAATTTCATGTATTAATAGTTATATCTTTAGTTCAGATGTTCATGATTCAGAGAAGTCATGTACATGGTATCTCAACTAGGTATAGAAAAATTTGGACATTCCCTAAAAATAAAAATTGAGTTATCTTATTTTGAGCTTGAAATTGTACAATAAGAATCCTAACTTAGTAAAGCTATTGCCTTTCAAGATATAAATAGACAGAAATCATAAATTTTCATATAAATTTCTCACCCCTTTTATGATGTCAATGAATTCATTCATTAGCCTACCTCTCAGTAGTATCGAAATGTAATCTCTTGTACCACCTTTTTGTGATTTGTATTCTTTTATTTACTGCCTGAATAGTTTTAATTTAATAATTTAATTTTTTAATTTTATTTTTAAACTTATTTAATGATAGATTGTACAGGCTTGCGTCCTGCTGGAAGCGCTTCCGGAAGGACTTTTGTACAGGGTAACTGTGATAACTGTGATCAAGACGTCCTGCCAGCAGGACACACCTTTTGGCTTATTTTACATTACTGGTCCTCAATCACTCCTTCCGGCAGTATGCTTGTTTAGAGGAGTTGTTTTGGATCACAAATAAGACATAAAATACTCGTACAATTACTAGTTTAACTTAATGTGCTTATTTAAAAGAGAAACATATTTATGATTTATATTTATTATGATTGATATTTAGGTAAACTACGCTTTCTTGGATAATATCACATTTGAATATTCAAAATACATCTATGACTGTTTATCACAAACATTGTTAAATAACCAATAACAGACTATTAAAATTAAGAAATGGTTACTCATATTCTTGCTGCAACACATCCATAATGCTTTTTCTGACCTCAATGATAATGACTGTTCCTTTACCACAGCCAAGAGAACAGATAATTCTCAGACCTGAGCTAAAGGGGGATACCTTACCAGTCTGGTGTACAGCCTTTGTTTATCATAACAGCAATTTTCCTACTGTTAATTGCAGTGGAGAGATGCAGTGGAGCTAACATTAAGCCCATACATGCAGTGGAGCCCATAATATAGGAAGTGAGGAACTTGTTACACATACTTTTAAAAATAAAATACTCTAGAACGTAGTATACAATAATTATTTCCTTTCGCGACTAACTTGTAGGATTATTGGCTATGAACTATGCAGAAACCATTTCTATGAAAACGCCCTTTGATTGTATTCATGTTTCTCAATTCGATGGTGGCAGAGTACTCAGTGGCTACAAAACAAACTAACTACCATGCAGGCGCACAAGGGCTGACTGTATTTCTTGCTGCAAACCCACCACACCCACATGCAGTTGTTAGAAACTGCTTACACCCTCCTCTCACTTGTTTTGCCCTACCATTACACAGTATTGACCATACGATTCTACTTACCGACTTACGTGATTTATCATATGCAAATTAAGACAAATCAAGTTTACAGGAACTTTTTGCCTTAGGAACAACTTCTTAAATTATTTAGACACTTTTTCTGAACACTGTATATATTGTACATGGTTTTCCAACTACTTTTGACCAAACACGAGAAATGTTAATAAGCTCATCGACCCTAGTAGGAGGCCAAAGTTCTTCTGAATCCGCTCTAGTTTTAGGATTTAACCTAGTAACTAAGTTCTAACAATGTCATTTTTCTGTCTTACGTGACAGAAACTGGAATAAATTAATAACCTAAATACACTGCCTACCCTTAAACAGTATCAATGTATGTATCGTCAGAGATCAAGTAAGTATCCTAGGAGAAAATAAGGTCTGCTTCTAACTATGCTTAAGCTGAACATAAGAGAGTTCTCAACAGGGCCGTATTTAGCTTCATGACATCCTTAGGCCAGCCAGGTTCTGCCGCCCCCCTCCCCCCCAACAACGCATTATGTCTGTCTCCTACGTACAATTTTGGTAATATGAGACACGAACCGTATTTGAATCTATTATCAAATAAAAATATAAGTTTATTTAAAAAATGAATCATTAGAACTACTATTTTTGAATTATTTTCTTTACACTTGTATCGCAATTTTTATTGTAGAACTATTAGCGGTAAAGTTTATGTTTTCATTTTTATCGAACTTCCATAGGAACAATTTACTTATTTTATTATCTAATGAATAGTTCTTTATTTCTTGAATTTCCATCTAAATTACTTTCCTCCGAGCCTTCTTCTGAGCAAAGTCTTCTATCACTGTGCTGTTGTAATCTATCTTTGCGACAATTTCAGATTCTATACACAAAATAGACAAAGCGTTCAATTTATCTTCATTAATGGTTGATCCCAAATAATTTTTTACTCTCATTAAACAAGATAAACTTCTTTCACCAGAGCAGTTTGTAGCCCGAATCGAAAGGCAAATTTGTAACACTATGTCGATATTCGGGTAGACATCTTGAAGAGAATGGTACCTGAGGTAAGTTGAAATGCCTATCAACGAGGTAACTTCAAACTTCTCACCAGATACTGCACAGTATGCTTGAAAATGGCAGCACTCATCGATGAAGTCATCTCCAAGATCATTTCGGTAAGTTTCTATGAGATTTTGAGCTTTTGATCTCAAAATACTTTCTTCTACTTTTCCTGGAGATTTCACAATTTGTGTCAAGAAATTAAATTTGTCTTGGTACTCATTGAATGACTTATACCTTCTTTTAAATCCAACTATAAACTGATCAATTATAACTAAAAAGGTATTGATTTTAAAATATTTTCTGCCATCAAGTTCAAGATCTTCAGTCATCGTATTTTTTGTTTCTTTTGAGAATCCTTTTACAGTCTTTTTCATAACTTTTGTTTTCAACAATTTAAAGAGCAAGTGATTCATAATAATCAAAATCATTTCTTTGAGAAGAGAAATATTCTGTTAGAGACGCATACAGCTCTGTAACGATTAGAACATCTACTGTCTGAGACTATTTTTTTTGATACTTTATTAACCTGGTATAAAACTGTGCTCCAAAAGCAAACCATAAAGGCTGTCTCAAATCTGTTCAATTTTTTTAGAATTCTTACAGCTTCACATCGTGTCGTATTTTTTGTTTCTTTTGAGAATCCTTTTACAGTCTTTTTCATAACTTTTGTTTTCAACAATTTAAAGAGCAAGTGATTCATAATAATCAAAATCATTTCTTTGAGAAGAGAAATATTCTGTTAGAGACGCATACAGCTCTGTAACGATTAGAACATCTACTGTCTGAGACTATTTTTTTTGATACTTTATTAACCTGGTATAAAACTGTGCTCCAAAAGCAAACCATAAAGGCTGTCTCAAATCTGTTCAATTTTTTAGAATTCTTACAGCTTCACATCGTGTGGTGGCTTTTTCTGTTGAGACATTTCCTATTGAAGTTGAAACGGATAAAATTTCATTCCATGACTCTCTAAGGCCTTGGCAAGCATTGTCCCTGGCCGACCACCGAGTAGTTGATAGCTTTTTTAGTGTTTTTCCTTTATCGATCTCGACTATCAAAGTTCCCATCTTTTTGTCGAGTTTGTAAAAAAAAAACATATAGCTCTTGAAGGATCATAAAAAATTACAAGCTTCACTACAAGACTCTGCCGCTGATGTCACAACTAAATTTAATAAATGAGCCGCACATGGTATAAACATTGCCAAATGGGCAAGCTCCTTTATCTTAGCTTGCAAGCCATTATAGGCATTGTCGTAAGATTGCCCTCGACAATCACTGATATTGATATTAAAACTATTCAATTCTTTTAGTACAGCATTGAACATTTGTTCTGCTTTGTGACCAACGGAGGGGATAAATTTGAAAAACCATTCACATGGAGAACCATCAGGTAGAACATATCTGAAAACAAGTGTTAGCTGGTCAATGTGAGATACATCAGGCGTAGAGTCAACTACAATGCTAAAATACTTGGCTTGTTTTAACTCCTCACATATTTTATTCTTCACTCTCTCAGGCATTATTTTTATTATTTCATCACATATAATAGATGATAAGTAATTTGTGTGACCGGAGCCAGGATTTCCATGGCTTGAAATATGTTTTGCCAAGAAAGGGTAAAATTCAGTGATTAATTCCAAAACCATCAAATAGTTTCCATTCCTTTGAGAACCTATTGTACTATTGTCCCCCCTGAGAGGCAGACCTCTTGAAGTAAGAGCCCAAATGGCAGCAACTACTCGGGTTAAAATATTACGCCAGTAAATGGTTTCATCATCAAGTTGTGCCTAAAGTCTTGAGTATATCCTATTGAAAGCAATGCTTCTTGCTTTTAAATCAATGATTGACCATATACACGCCCAGCCGCCAACCAACCAGTGATCTCAGACTGAGGACCCGCTGGTATACAAGTATTATCAAACTGGGAGTGCGGCTGGACTCCAGGTAGCTAAATGGCGTTTAGCTGCACTCCCAGTTTGATAATACAAATACTATAGTATGGTTGATATACCACACGCTGACACTGCATTAGGTTTAATAAATGAAATATATATTTATGATAAGCCCAGTAGCGAGTGATTGCTATGGTGTTTTGCAGCTTATCATAATATTGATGTTTACATTTTCGGGGTTTTCTATTGACATTTTACATTTATAAATATATTTTTATATCAATCTTACATGAAAATTTACCGCCCCTGGATATTTGCCGCCCTAGGCCACAGCCTACTCGGCCTTATGGGAAATACGGCCCTGGTTCTTAAGTGGTAGCCTCTATTCTCAGGTCTCTCAGCCTCCTCTTAGTGAGACTGCACTAGAGTAAGCTTAGTTTTCAAGAAAACAAGATACAAAAATACACTAGTTTTTGAAAATGTCTGTTACTCACAGCAGGTGTTCAACATAACTCAAATCAGAAAAGTATCAAGCCATCAGTCTTTTCCGATTGCCCAACATATTACGGTGGTGCAATCAGTTTTCGGTGAGTTAATTATTTTCTAATTTTGTAGTCAAAATTAGTTAATGTACCTTCCCTTGAGACAGAAAAAATATATAAAAAAAATGTGTTAACCTTTATTTATTATTGTTAAGAAACAAGACCTACTGTACCAGGACCCTTTGAGCTAATCGAAAGAACAACTCTTCCCTGGTTATAGGTTCAAAATTAAAAAAAAAAAGAAAAATGAGACTATTTATGAGGGTGTTGCAATAGATAAATGGAAGAACAAGATTGTAAATACGAGGTCTGTCCAAAAAGTATTCGACCGCCGCTCAGTAGTTGGCTGCGGCGCGACCATCCAGCTAAAACCAGTTATTGGTGGGGAAGCAGGACCCTACTCCTTCATTGAACACGGTCGCTCAGTGAGTCACAGCGCTCTGACCCATAAAGTAGTGCCATGCATGCACATCGTATTTCACTATGACAGAACGTATTAAGCAACGCATCTGCATTAAAACTTGGTCATTCAGCATCATAGACAATTGCCATACTACGTAAAGTTTATGGTGAAGAATCTATGAGCGATACACAAATTAAAGAGTGGTTTAGGGGGTTTAAAAATGGCCGCATATCAGTGGAGTGATGAGCTATCTGGTTGACCTTTAACAGCTAGAAACGCTCAAAATTTGAACGTGTTCGTGCAGAAATTAATGAAAACCATTGATTGGCTGTCAATCAAGAGCTCTTTACAGATTTAGGAATACCAAAATCATAAGTTTGTAACATGTTACACGAAGATTTGAAAATGAACCGTGTTTCGCTTCATGTTCGGTTCACGCACCAGCTCATTCCTTGAATCTGATTCAGCATTTTTTGGTCAAACACAACATTAAACAACTACGACAGACTCCATACTACCCTGACATAGCTCCTTGTGACTTCTGACTATTTCCGAAGCTACAAATTTCTTTGAAAGAAAAGATTTGACGATGTTGAAGAAATAAAACACAATGCGACAAAAGACCTGTTAGCCATTCCAAAAACTGAATTTAAGGGGTGTTTCCGGAAGTGGGAGGAGCGTTGGCATAAGGTAGTAGCTTGTGGACAGGAGTACTTTGAAGAGGATCAGATTGCCGTTGCCGCTAATGTCAAGGTTGGATACTTTTTGGACAGACCACGAATACATTACTAAGGAATTTGATAATGAAATAGTGTACATTATAAACAGATAACCAAACTAAACCCATAGTATCTTATATGAAAGGCGTAGATGATGGAGACCAGATGTTTTTAGCTACCATCCATGTGAGCGGCACACAGTAAGGCAGTTTAAAAATTTAGTTATACATGTGCTTGAAATGGTCCAAACTAATTCCTGGTACTTCTCTAACACAAAGATATATGAGTAAAATGCTCTAGAATGAATTCAGTTCAGAACTAATCCAGTCACTAACTACCACTTACTTAACGCGATAACGCCTACAGGAAATGGAAATAATAATAATCATCATTTGACTCAATTAGAAGAGAGGGAGAGTAAGGGTGGGAGACGAAAGAAATGCAAAACATGTAATACATTACCTATACAGGGTGAAAAAAATATGAAATCGCTTTCACAACGTTATTTTTTCCATAATTTAATTTTTTTAAATAATTTTGTTCCATAAAGTATAATTTTTGATCAGAATAATTTACTTAAACTGTTAAAAAGCGAAAAATAATATTGTTCAAATTAGTAACTTTGAAATTCAAATGACTGCTACTCTGGAAAGGATAAACCTATCGAATTCCAGCTTGCGGCAGTGAATTTCTTTTGAATAGACCTTTCATTTGATATCAAAATGACCTAGGCTTACATTGAAGATTTTCATTCAACTCCTCGTGGGCTGTCCCCCTTAAAAGATGAAATATCGCTAATGGCGCCAAAAAGTATGTTCTTTGCAACCATGATCATGTAAAAGATTTCACTTTTACAAGTGAAGTCTTACAAAAGTTGTGAAAGCGTTTCAATTTTTTTCCACCCTATATATGTACAGCTTACCATGAAAAACTCCACCCTGCAAAATCTTCTGATGAATTTTATCAAAACATTTTAAAAATAAACAATGAACTAGTAAGTTTTGCAAATATTATCCCAATAAGAATTGTAAAATAGCAAAACTGTTAATTAATATAAACTCTAGCTACAGCAAACACTGTCTGGTTCGAAGGCCAGTGCGCATAGCGGTTCCGCACCTGAAACTGACATACTAGAAGCAAAAATAGACTGGAAACAGCTTTTTACATGTCTTGAGTGTTTGTACGTTTTTATCTGAGTGATGGGTTTAAATTCAAGTCAGCAGTAGACATGTTAAAGGAATTAAATGACTTTTTTACAAAAGTGATAAGAAATATATATAAAGGAATAAAAATCCTTCCCTTAATTTTGGTCACAAACATATTCAAAAAAGATTTCTAAATGTTAAGAACAACCCATTAACTTTATACAATGTACTTATTAATAAATATTACGTTATAGCATTTATTGAAAAATATATAATTCTTAACTAACTAAACAGGAATAATTGAACTTTCAGTATATTATGGATGAATTAATATTTATTTTAACATTTGATACGAACAGACAAATACAACCGGTTTAAATTTGGCTAAAACTATTGAATGCACTGAACCCATTTCAGTTGTGAAGAAAAAGAGGATTCTGTTGACTAATAATAACTAAGCATAGATATTTATGAATGATCCATTTTGTAATATTGACATCTGATATCAATCTAATATCATAATAGTACAAGTTGTCATTTAGCTGTTTTGATAAAAAAAGTAATAAAAATATAAGAAAAAGATAACTAAATAATTAATTTATAAATTTTAACATCACAGGAAATTACATTAAAAATGTTGAATTATGCTTTTTCTATATAAAATGAGAACTAACATTAATAGTAACATTAAACTAAACACAGTAATTTTATAAATTACAAATAAACTAAGTTTTATCTGATTTTAAACATTCAAATTGAAATGGAAAACAAAATAAAATATGTATATTTCAACTAGTAAAATTTGTAAGAAAATAGATTTTGTATAATTTGTTAATTAACAGTGTAAAAAATTAACAAAATTAACTAGATAGCTTGACAAAGAGAATAATTTATTATGTTTAGATATAAATATATATTTGATACAACATAAATATACAGCAAAATATGCTCGATTATTATTTGATAGAAAATACAACAATAAATATTTATATTATGTACACATATCTCCCATACAAAACTATCCAATTCTCATTTTCGAAAAATTGTATTAAAGCTGAAACATTAAAATTTTCTTGACATCAGCTGACATATACTATTCCTAAAATTCAGTTCTGAAAAAGTGAGGCACAGTCTTCTACATGAGACATTTTATGTCAATTAAGGAAAGATAACATAATTTACAAAATTCTCATTCATTAACTATTTTGGCTGCGACGATTATCTGCAGTTCTACAGTTATTATAACAAATAGTATGAACGGCGAAGTTATTTCAATTTAGCAATTGGTGGTAAACAGGTTTCATTGCATCGTCAGCTGGTACAGTCCAAAGGTTGTTTTGTCTGCAGGAACCTGTATATGAGAGACAATCCTGATTCTCACTCTCCATTTTTAGATGCCAGTTTTACTAAAAAATCTTTCGCAACGTAGCTGGCTGCTCCTCGGTGAGTTCGGGCTTGTGGGATCCACGCTTAATTTAACATTAACGATTGATCGAATCTTCAACCTTTATCTAAATTCGTTAAGCTTCAGTGAACGTCGCGGTAATTCTTTAATTGACACTCTGAGTTCTGGTCCTAAATACGGAAGCCATTTGAAGAATGCTAGCCATTTTTGGTACTTTTTTAAAAATTCATAGATTTAAAACCATTAAACATAGAAAAGTTCTACTTACATGTCTGAATTCTATATTTCTTCTTCTTTTTATCAATAAACAATTAAAAATCACGTTTTTTTTTCATCTCATAATATCAGTATTTTAGTAATAGTGTTTTAGCAATTAAAACCAAATCAAGGGCAATGGAGCATACAAAATAATTTTTAACATAATTTGATTGCCCTATTCATACAAAACTAAGTAAAATAAGTAATAATAAAATGCTTTTTTTTATTTACATGCTCTATTTACACTTTGAAATTGACTCCACTCACTAACGATGGTTCTGAAATATGCAGACAATAGCAGTGCAGTTTAGCAGCTACAACTCAATCGTCCTAGCTAACAACGGTGCAGTGTGCACATTCTAGCGGTAAAACAGCTCACAAACATCACTAGAGACCATTTTGAGTACCAGACTCCGTATTAATACTCAATAGGCTATTTAACTACATTAAAACATTGATTCCGTAAAACTACGGGATCTGCATTCTTCGGAAGTTACGCTACTCCGTAAAAATGCGGGATCCACAGTCAGTGTTAAACAACCTCTGCTCAGTACGTTCCAACCCTGGTAGAAAAGCGTGGTTTCGATCTACAGACCGTTGGGTTATGGGCCCAGCACGCTTCCACTCGTGCCACGGGAGTTGGAACGTACTAAGCAGAGGTAATTTTTAAAAAAGGTTGTTTCATTAAATAATTACATATTTACCTAAGTTTAACGAATTTAGAAAAAGGTTGAAGATTTGATTAATTGTAAATGCTAAATTAAGCATGGATCCCACTCGAGAGCCCAAACTCGCCGAGGAGCAGCCAGCTACGTTGAGAAAAATTTCATAATAAAACCGCACTAGTCGGTGTCTAAAAATGAAGAGAGGGAGAATCAGGATTGTCTCTCATATTCAAGTTTCTGCAGACAAAACAACCTTTGGACTGTACCAGCTTACGATGCAATGAGACCTGTTTACCATCAACCACTAATTTGGAATAACTTTGCCGTTCATACTAGATATTAAAATAACTATAGTACTGCTGCCAATCGTCACAGGATTACGTCATGCCTAATATCTGAGACATTTGATGATCACACCATTGAATATTAGAATTTAAGATACACAAATATATATGCCTTTGGAGCTTATATGTAAACTTTGTCTAGCTGACAAACTTGACCTGAATATACAGTGACTTTATAGCCAAAACATTTTACTACAGGGTTTCACACATTCCTTTTTTAGATTAATATTTTTAAAATGTGTAATATTTTAGATACAATTAAATAAGTGCAATAAAATATACACTTTTTGTATTTTCCACCAAGCCATACATTTAAAACCAAAATTTTTCAACAGTTTTTTTGGTTCATACATAAAGAAAAAAAAAAGGTAACTTACCTATATATAGGAGGCTACCCCCCCCCCCACACTTCAGTATTTTCGGAACTGTACATTTATGTTAAGTACAGAAGCAAAAGAGACAAATAGTTAAGATAAAAATCCTTAAAACATTTTAAGGATATGGATAAAAAACAGGTTTTTAGGCATTTCCTTAACCACGTTAAGGATTTTTATCTTAACTATTTGTCGTACGAAGTGAACAAAATAAAAATTCTGCTACAATGTCTTTAGCTAAAACAATTTTTGTTAATTTATTAATGTTCATTTTTTGTTTGTTTAAATAGGCTTATTAATTCATAAAACATTAGTTTTCAGTTACATTATTATTAATATAATTTATAAAAATTCCACAAATAATTTAATTACTTTTTCACTTGTACTTTTAAACAAATATGTGTGTTAACTGCATGAAATATATCAGTCAAATTTACAATAAAAAAACAGGCCAAAATGTATGAATTCATACTAGTCAGAATTACAAAGACTCACTGTGGTACGGCAGTAAAATGATGTGTACATCTATATGCCCTACAGCAAAAAACCGTACAACAAAGAATATAAAAAAATATCAAAACAAAAAAAAAACCAGCACAGGCAGCCTAGTTATAATCATTACTAAAATACAAATTTGATTTGTTCAAAACATCAGTAGAAGAGTATGCCTCTACTACTGACTACACACCTGCTTAAGAATTATCACTAACATGCTCAAAACAAAGTTTTAATCCCTCCCTTACAATAGCAGACTCTAGACCATCCAACACTTGCTAACTAAGATAAACAAATGCTCTTAAAGAAGCAAATTAAATTCATCATAAATAAAAAAATTACTATATCTCATTCAACTTAGTCTATTTAAATTCCTAAATTCAGCAAGAAATTATCAAATATCAAGAGTAAAAGGACTTTATACTTAAAATGTACAACTTTTTTTATAACTTAATGGAAAAAAATGAATAAATTAACAAATAAATGTCCTACATTTTCGTCTACTTGCTTAATTTATCACTGTGTTAACTAACATCTGGGCCATGCTGGATAGCTGGGAGCCTACTATGTTACATACAGAGTTAGTTATTTTATCACAAATGTATTAGTGACAATATTTGCTTTTGAAATTATAAGTTGCACAACATATTAAGTGATTGCTATATTTGAATTTTATCAAAATAAAATTGAGAAAACTGTGTTCGTAAACTGAGTGACTGAGAGAGTGACAAGTTAAGTGCTAATGTCCCAAAGTGCAGTGCAAGGCTCTCTGTGTGAAAACATCTTTAGACCCTAGTTGCATTCTCATAATAAAATATGAATTAATTCAAGTGGCATCTGTATAATTCAAAGTGCGTTGTGATCATGGTACCCCTAGGAAAGAAGATGTTAGGTATCACGCGCATCTCCTATGACGTCAAATGGGCGAAATGGCAACAACAAACACAAAAATACTGTTCCAATTCCCGTAGTTTACAATTCTAGCTGATAAGTGGTATAAATAATACCACTGTACGTGTATGTGCGGGCGGGTGGGTTAATACCACTGTACGTGAATAGGTGGGCAGGTGGGTTAATATCTCTATACGTGCATGGATGGGCGGGTGGGTCAGCCCACTTGTAAATAAAGTGAATTCAGGTTAAGTGGTAGAAGGGACTTCAGGTTAAGTGGAAGAAGGGACTTTTTAGTCCCAACTTCAGCTGATTAAATAAAGACGTATTTCATTTCATAACTTGCCTACTATTTAGCTGAATGCTTCCATGCAATTGGTATATTTAGTCACCAGTATTTTATTGAATAATCAAACCAGGTGGTTTCGCCCGTGTGATGTCACAGTCTACTACGCAGCTTCATCGTACCTACCGTTTTTTCTAGTTACCATGGATGTGGTTAAGTTTGGTCTGGTATTTACTTCAAATATTAATGGTAAGTTGTTTATTTATCCCAACAGCTGATTAATGAAACTATTATAAACAATTAATTGTCAAATTGGTATTGCCATAGGAGTTGCATTGATCGATCCTTCTTAGAACCCCTGGAGTGGTTTCCTGATGTAATTTCAAAATAAAGATAGGGCTATGTGTTAACCGGAGACCCTAAGAATTTCCATGAAAAATTTCAGATGAATGGGTTCAGTAGTTTTTGCGTGATTCAGCAACACACACACAGACACCATTAGATTTTGATATAATAGTAAGATTGGTTTGTTTTACTTGTCTTCTTTGTTAACTTTGCTGGTATTCTATTTCTACTAATACTAATCAAATATTTAATTTCAACTTTTTTACATTTAATATGTATGCAAAGTTAGAACATTACTTATTTTGTATTTCTCATCAAATATATATAACATTTGGTAATAGCAGTAAAATATTTGTCCAAAAAGTAAGAATAATTTTGTATGCATTTTTAATAAATGATTACTAGTGAGAGCAGAAAGTAACGTAAAACAAATGCCAGATAAAGTATTAATTATATCTACTTAGATTCATATAGCAAATTGTACTTTCATTGTTCAAATAAGTACTCTTAAAACCCTTGCGATAACAGCTCACTTGGTAATCTCCCTAAAACAATAACACCTAAACAAATATATATATATATTTATATAAAAATAACCCGATAACACAATAATACTTGGAACAATACAATAGCGTGTATAAAATATCTGATACAAGAAACAAATGTCAAAGAAGGGGATCGGGAATGAGCTAACTGAGGCGAAGGCATATCTTGTAAAGGCACTACAGCACAAGGACCGAGGGAGTGCCTGGTGAGCCTCTACACCACGGAAACATTCACTATAATCTTTATTTGACACAAGAAAATGTTGAAAACAAGTTAATTCCCGATTCCCGACTTTAAGCTAATCAAGGTCAATATATCGTCATGTACTTACAAGATTACCTTAAAAAGCATTTAAATGTACAACTCTATATTTCAAATATCGATAAAACCATAAATTAAAGTAGTATTATGTTCTTAAAAATTTGAACATTATCACATATTACGAATTTATGAGCCTTCAGATGTCTCACAAAATAACACAACAGCGACAGTAGCGTTGACGAGAGCCACCAGTAGATGGCGGAGGAGTGACAGGCGCAAAGTAAGCGTGCACTTTGATGTTGGGCAAGTGGTTCTGAAACATGTTTAGTTTTAAGTATCAAATGCTCTCATTTGACATTTTAATAAGCCCTTTCATAATCAACAGCTTACATTTACTGTTGTTGGATTGTGACACCTGTTGAATACAAAAAAACGACCATGTGTTCAATAACAGTGTCTGTTTTACCATTGGCCTTTAGGTGGTGCAATCAGTTTTCGGTGAGTTAATTATTTCCTAATTTTGTAATCAAAATTAGTTAATGTACCTTCTCTTGGGATAGGAAAAATATACAAAATTTGTTTAACCTAATGGTAATCATTAGAACTTGTGGCCTTTTGAAGAGGTGAATTTTGCTGATTTTAAATCAGCGTTAAGACAAAACCGTTCAAAGTACAAATTACATTTTTTATAACTATGTTTTTCACACATAACTGAAGGGATTAAGTTGTTTTTCATTTTTTTTGTAAAATTATAAATATTTATACATTTTTTTTAAATGAAAAACAATCCCTTAGGTAATGTATAAAAAACGTACTTATACAAAATTAAATTTGTACTTCCAACGGTTTTGTCTTAATGCTGGTTTAAAATCAGCTAAATTCACCTCTTCATAAAGTTCTAATGTAGTGGTTAAAAATTTTTTTATTTATTTTTCCAGTCTCAAGGGAAGGTATATTAACAAATTTTGACCATATAATTGGAAAATAATTAACTCACCCAAAACCGATTGTACCAGCTTTATGGCTACAACTTCTCCCTGGATTCCCATATTTCTCCGCTGCAAGTATCAAACTTCCATAAACTCATTATACTATGGCACCATAATTTTAACTTAATAAACATTTTTAATTTTCAATGATTTGCATTCATTTTTTTCTTTTCGTACTTAATAAATAATTATAGAACTATTTGATTTTGTGTGTTCAACAGTTAGGCTAATAATCCATAGTTACACTTACAACTCAAGTCTGCACAAGCCACTTCATGCCCATGACACTCTTTATTGTTTAGTTTCTTTATATTTACTTACAATAAACTATTTAGACAGCAATAACATAATTCCTTTCATTTTTTGTAATGAATGCATTTATAGAATGTTCATAAATTAACTTTCTAAATATTTTGTATTTTATATTGTCCTATTCTATATTTTAAGGAAATAAAATCAGTTATTTTTTTCTCCTGACCTGTGATTTTTAACCAATTAATTTTTATTAATTGTGAGAGTATTGGAAATACCTATTTAATATTTACATTCGAGAATAGCAAAATAAGTATATTCTTAATTCAATAAATGGTGTAAAGTGTAGTTTTAGGGAGATAGTTGGCCAATAGTACATGTCTTCCCAAGCCAGAGCTGGTTTGTTTGTCTATTTTATTGCTATTTTGTGTTATCGCAATACCACTCTATGTGTATAGGTGGCCGGGTGGGTCAATACTACTGTACGTGTGTGGGTGAGCGGGTGGGTCAATACCACTGTTGTGTATAGGTGGGCGTGTGGGTCAATACCACTGTATGTGTATGGGTGGGCGTGTGGGTCAATACCACTGTATGTGTATGGGTGGGCGGGGAGGTAATCGATTCCCCTCAGACCAGAGGCATTTACAGATGAATCGATTCCTTTTAATTCCTTGTAAATGCCTCTGGTCTGAGGATGAAAAACGTGGTTCACTGAAATCGATTACTATAATATATACAACATTCCGTGGTATACACTATCGACACATCCACAAATGAATTTAAAAGAGAGAAGTGGAGCACATGAAAAAGGACTTGTGGAAATAGAGGCAAGAAATGAAAAAAAAGTTTTATTTAGTGAGGCAAAGTTAGGTCCATAAGGTCCTCTCTTACACATAACTTCAATGAATTGGAGTGTTATTAATAAAATGGAAATTAATGTTTTAAATTCAGATATGTAAATTTTGGTATATCTTATTAAAATAAATTATCATAACATAGATTGTAATAATGAAAACCTTAAATATCCATGCATTGGAAATGTTTCTCATTTTAAATATTTAAGGCACAACTTTGTTGCAAGATTAACATAGAAAAGCACATCAATTCTCTTCATAATATTATAAAATGTGCCATAATAAAGTTTATGAGCCAGCTCCCATGTGTTGTCCTAGTTCATTCCAGGTTACTACATGCTGTTCAGTATTCAGTAGGCATTCACAAACATTTGATAGATAAATTGAGAGTGACTTAGTCATTTTGAATAGTTTTTTAATTAGCATAATACGTGTTGGTACATATACAGTACAAATAAACGTCACACAACACAAATTTATTACAATATAAGCATAAAATGCACAAATATATTACAATACAAGTACAAAATGCACAAAATTCACAATTGATTCTTTTGTGAATTCCTCTGGTCTGAGGAAGGTGAGCGTGGTTCACCGAAATCGATCACCATAATTTTTGTGCATTTTGTACTTGTATTGTAATATATTTGTGCATTTTGTACTTGTATTGTAATATATTTGTGCATTTTGTGCTTATATTGTAATAAATTTGTGTTGTGTGACGTTTAGTCATTTTTTAAGAATAGTTTCAAACAAATGCATAAGAGATAGTTCTTTTACAATTTATATAAATCTAAGGTTACTTACAATTCAACGTATGTTTGTTTTGATATTGTTTTACATTAGAGGTAAAATACATAAATATAGTGAAAATATTTCCTAAAACACTTGAAGTAATCAACAAAGTTGATTTCGGCAACCAATAAATTTTAAATCAACTTTTAAATCGCCCTTAAAATAAATAGGCCCAAGATATTACAATCAGATGCCGCTCAGTGTGGGATAGTCAAAGAACCTGAATGGATTCTGTAAAAGTCACAAATCCTGAACAAATAAACTAACGACCGACAATCTATTCATATCAATACCAATCAAGGCAATAGAAAATAAACTGTATCTACAAGCTAAAAGGTTTAAACTTACAACTCACCCTAAGGCGTCTAATGCCAGCACGAGTGATAAGCTGACAGTCGTACAACTCAATTCGCTGTAAGTTGTGGCAGGAAATAAGATGTTCCAAGGAAGAGTCAGTGATGAGAGGACAGTTATCTAATTCCAGCACTGTCAAATGTTCCGCAGCACACGGAGAAGTTCCCAAGTGTCGAATTCCTTCATCAGTGATTAACTCACAATGAGATAGCGACTGAAATAACAACAGCATTTTTGACAAAAATATAATCAAACAATGAAAATTCTACTTTCACTGCATACTAACAGAAGCTAACTGTCACAAGAGGATATATTTTAAGCAATTCAACAAGTATTTATTTCAAACCATCATATAACAAATGTAATTATTTTTATATCCAATTGCATAAAATGCTTAATTATCATAAACAGATATTAATAATCATTTTAACAACTTTCCGCTGTTCACTTATTTAAACTGTTTAAGACTTCCTTCATGAGCGATCCTCTGGCTAGGCGAAAAACAAGTAAAATATGTCTAAATGTTTGGTTTAGGGACATGTACACAACTACAAAGTGACATTACATTTATTTCAATAGTTTAAAAAATAATAAATATATTCCAGACATTTGCCCAACCCTGCAGAATTAAGGATTGGCTGTTTCGTCTAAGCAAAATAGAAGCAGTGTTAATTATCCTTGTTGGTTATAGACGTCCCACCTTTAAGCCCACCAAACATTTGTCACTGCTTGATACATATGGGTATGGGTGTAAAATGATAAATTAATTTAGATCAATCCACTTAATCACAAAATAGTACTTTTTTAACTATGATTCAATCTCATTAAAATTGCTATGTGTAAAATGATAAATTAATTTAGATCAATCCACTTAATCACAAACTAGTACTTTTTTAACTATGATTCAATCTCATTAAAATCGCTAAGTTAGAAAAATATAGAAGCCGCTGTAATAATTGTTTATACTTTAATTTTTTTTACCCTCCTACATAATTCTAATTACTGTCAGATTTGAAATTTTATAAATTAGGTGTAAAACATATCCCCCCCCCCCCATTGGCGGCTAAAGGTAGGGGCTTGGGGGGGGCTAAGCCCCTCCAAATATTTGGAAATCAATGGGCGATAATAATGTTTTTTGTGGTAAAAGAAAAGAATAACGTTGAAACACAAATTGACAAATAGTATAAGTTAAAATGTTATGTTCATTAAGCCTTAATATTATTTGCTTATTACAATATTATAAACATGACAAAGCTCTAATAAATATTTCAGAATGTGCTACCGTACTATGATCTGGAAATGCTGTATATAGTAATGCACCTCGGAGCGGGCGAGGTTCACCCTGCGCAGTGCACATGCGCACGCTCTCCCCACTACCAAGTTTGACCTTGTAAAGTAAAAGTCATCATCCCGACTCCCTCCATTGTCGTCATGATGTGACGCTGTACCGGTATTAGGTTATGATGTTGTATTGACTGACAGTAAGTGGTTTCGGCAGTGTTAATTTCTATATACATTTAACGACGGTGATATTCCACAATGAAGCGTGTCACAGACTATTTTAAAAAGCTAACCAGTGACAATAAACTAAGTGATGAAACGACGTTATCAACTGCAAGTGTACAGTCATTGCCTAGTAGGCCTACGAGCAGTAGCTGTGCTGTGACCGTTGGTGTTCAAATGGACGTGGACCATCTTACAAGTGAGCAAATTAGTTTAGATCTAGGGACTAGAGAGTCAGGGCCAGTGCAGCCCAAACAGGCTAATTATCCTTTCACAGTATTTGGCAAACAAAACCGATCATTTTCAAAGACCTATTTTGATCAGTATCCTTGGCTGGAATACAGTTTAGTAAAAGACGCAGCATATTGCTATGTTTGTCGAATGTTTGACTCTAACCTCTCCTCTTCCGAGGAAGTATTTACAAAATGTGGATTCCGAAACTGGAAAAAAACTAAAGAGAGATTTGATAAACACGAAAAATGTAAAAGCCATCTTCTTTGTTGGGAAAAACATTTAATGGATAAACAGTCCAGGGAGAAGTGTAGTGTTATGACATTATTGTCAAATGCTCACAGAGAAGAGGTTGATAAAAATAAACAGTATTTAACCCTCTAAGTGATAACGACACGGTCCGTGTCGTTATTACGCCCGTGTGAAGTGATAACGACACGGAGCGTGTCGTTTCATAAACACGCCCTACCGTCACTATTTATAGTCCGATCCGGTTATTTTTTATACTAAACTAAAGCAGAATAGTTATATTTATCATCCATCATATATTTATTAAACACTAACAGTGATGGAAAATATTGAAAGGAAAATTTATTTACATGAAGTCACATTTTTCTACATTTTCTGACTACCATTTTTTGTTTTGTCGTGCTATAATAATCACTTTTTTGTACATAAGAGCTATTGTTATATACCATTCTTTTCAGTATGAAATTTGAAATCTTTTGTATATCTTGGAATTTCTATAATAACTTATTATAAAAAACTGTGGGAGCTCAAAAATGAAAAAAACATTTGGAAAAAATGTTTTATAATACTTACACGGTGATATCTTCAAAAAAAGTTAAAGTAATTTTTTATTTTATTTTTGCATCTTATATAGAATTTAATTTTGAACATTTTGATATATAACATGTTATATATAAGGCATTGTTTCAATTTATTATGTAATTATAAAAATAAGTCTACGCGACAGCGAAAAATGGGCTATCACTGAGGAGAAAAATGATCATCACTTGTAGGGTTAAGTAAAGTTGTTGAAATTATAATATTTCTCGCAAGTCAGGGCCTTCCTCTAAGAGGGCATGACGAGAAACTCGACTCAGAGAACCGAGGGAATTTTCTTGAAATCTGCCAGTTTCATGCCAGACACGATAAATTATTTAATGATGGCTTTCAGAGTACCATATCATTTTGCAGTAAAATCATACAGAATGAAATAATTGATCTGATGGCAACTATGCTCACGGAGAAAATTGTCGATGAAGTAAAATCATATGGTTTCTTTTCTGTTATGGTCGATGAAGCTAGGAGCTATAAAGATCAACAACTGTCCTTATGTATTCGCTATGTCGACAATGAACTGTGTCCCCATGAACGTTTTCTAATGTTTAGGAATTGTTCTAATGACCGCAATGCTGAAGAGCTTGCTTCACTTCTCTTAAATATTTTTGAACAATTGGGAATACATGACCTTCCAGTAATAGCTCAAACTTATGACGGAGCTTCAGTCATGTCAGGGAAACACGCTGGTTTACAAACAATAATTAGGCAAAAGTATCCTGCAGCCATGTATTTTCATTGTTATGCTCACAAAGTCGCCTTAGCTGTAACAGACATGTGTAAATCTGTAGAAAGCTCAAATCTTTTATTTAATGGCCTTCAGGCACTATATGTGCATTTCTCAAAGCTATCTCATCATGATGTCTTGAAGAAGGCGGCAGATCTCATTCAAACAAACCAAGGCTTAAAGAAAACTCCTGTTGAAATATCTTCTCAGAGCACTACAAGATGGGCATGTAGGTATCAAAACTGTGAACAACTGATCAAGCACTTTGATGTAATAACAGAAGCGCTGAAATTTGAAACTGACCAATGTGAAAACATTGATGCAATTGAAGCTGTGGGAATTTTGAATACTATAACAAAAGGAAGCTTTGTAGTTAATCTCTTTGTCTTCCATCAAGTGTTAACTCTTACTCACATCTTAAGCCAACAACTGCAGCACAGTGAGGCTACACTGGGAGCAGCGTCACAAGTAATTAAAGGTACTATTAAATCTTTAAAAGAGAAGAGAAGTGAATCAGAATTTTCAAAGATCTGGACAAAAATAACTGAGTTCACTGAAAAATATGATATTTCCTTGGAGAATGTCAGGAACTCGAAAAGAAAAAGGTAGACGAGCGTTCTTTTGAAATACAGCGCAGTAATGTCGACAATCGGAGTAGAAGAGGAAATCGTTGAGGGAGAAGGCGAAGGACAAGACACAGTTAAAAGGTTTTGGAGAACTCGAGTTTATTTTAAAGTTCTTGATGTTATAATTGAACGATTGAATGAAAGATTCAATGAAGAGTCACTAAAGTTAGCTTTAGCTGTTGATGGATTGTTCAATTTGAGTTTTGAAAAATTGAAAGCCTTTCTTGAACATTATGACGGGATATTGAGAGTGAACACCACTTTACTTGAAGCAGAAATGGCAGTAGCCAATAATTTACTTAAACTATCGCTGCAAAAAAATACAAAAGAAAAAAAAGCGATTAGTGTCAGAGTTAAGTTTGATGAGTTGAGAAAAATAGTTAAGCAAGAAACTTTTCCTAACTTATTTATGGCAATTCAGCTCGCCGCTTCTATTCCCATCAGCTCAGCGTCGTGTGAAAGAAGTTTTTCTGCAATGAGGAGGGTCAAAAACTGGCTGAGAACTTCAATGCTGCAAGAGAAATTCTCAAACCTTTCTTTGTTGTACATAGAGAAGAAGATACTCAGGGAACAGTTGCAAATCCACAGTATTGTAGAAAGGTTTGCAATGAAGCCGAGAAAACTACACTTGATTTAGACACATGTCACTTTGGTATAATAACAAAATTGTGAAATAATAAACGAAACCTTTGAAATCATGTTGTATTTTTAGTATTTTCTTTGGACCAAACATATAAATGTAAACCCACATTCCTAACTTGATATTTTTTAATTATGGAAAAAATACAATAAATAAATTAATTCAGGTAGGAAATTTACATTTTTCAGTAAAATAAACACGCCTGTTTTAGTGAAGAAATTAAGTGCTAGAATGGCGAAAAATGTGTTTCATGGTGCCTAATTGTTAAATCTTTTCCGGGGGAGTACCCCCGGACCACCCGTTTATGGGGGGAATTCCATACACCCCAGACCCCCCCGGTCCTTCTAGTCAAGATTAGCCCCCCCAAAAAATTTTGTCTGGAGCCGCCTATGCCCCCCCCCGCGGAATATTTTGGTGACTTGTAGAATAGCTTTTTGTAGTTAAATTTAACATAAAGTAATATTCATCTGTAGTGTTTTTGTTTTATTAAAAATTAATTTCATATTAACCAAAAACCATTATTTAGGACTGATGATTTAGGGCTCTTTCCCCACTCACAGACAGATAGTCTTTGCAAGGAAATATTATTCTACTGTTTATTGTAATGTCTCTGTTTTTGTTTAATTTTAAATAAATTGGTTTTTGGTTTGATTTGATACACCTGCATGGGCGATCCCTGTGTGCAGAGTTCAGTTTCAAATCAAACCAAAAACCAATTTATTCAAAATTTCTTACACTACGTTTTGTCCTCTTATGTCTGTGCTTTTACTTTTATTGTTTTGTATTATATCATAACTACTGTAGCGAACTATTGTGAATGAAGCATTGGATAGATCAATGGAGAACTGCTGAGGTATTTGATTGTGTTGATCACAATCTTTTACTGAGTGGAATGAACATGTTGAGTACATTAAAAAAAAAAAAAATAAGATCTTTTACTTATGCATTGTCTGTTCTTGCTAATTGTACATCATTTGAGATTTGTAAGATCGTGAATTTTTCTTATATGGAGTCAGTTTTAAGATATGGCATTTTGGTGGGAGTGTGCGAGTACTCGAAACTTTGAATATTTGATCGAGTATTTTACTACTCGAACTTGGCTTGAAGCTTCCGAAACTACTCCAAGTTCGATCGAGTATTTCACGAAATATCAGATTTACATCTTAATTTAGTTTTAAGATTAAACAGTTTTATAAGTTATGAATAAAAAAGTGCGCTTTCTTGTGTTTTATTTTACCCTTAATCATACGTTATCAGTTTGGTACACATAATTATGAACTAAACAATACGCCTAAGAATAGGTAGTACACACGACGACAGTCAAATGAACTAGTCGACGTAGTGAACGAGTTCGTTCATTATGATTTTTTCAATTCAAAGTGATCAACAGAGCTGGGAAGGTAGCAATCACAGCAAATTGTTACCGTAATAGCGAATAGCGATCACACATGTTGGTTGTCCGAATCCACTAGTCACTGTAACCTAAGCTAAAATAGCGTGAATAAAACAGAAGTGCTGCTTAGTGTCTTTATGACCCAAGAAAGGAAATTATGCATATTTTCGTTCATATCAATAATACCACTCAATCAAAAGGGTTCCGAGAATGGATCACTTTACATCCCAAGAATCAAACTTCCCCTAGGCGAAAGTCCATCTCGCTTTTAATATACGTACGTTCAAGCAACCGTTCAGCTCCTTTTCGGAACTGAAATTATTGTATATTTCTTGGGAGTCGATTGAGGTCTATTTTGTGTTTTGATCTGAAAAGGGAATCATCCAATGGTTGAGGTAAGAAAATACCGTATCGCATAATATAAAATATGCTAATGACGTTCTAGCAGCGTGTGACACAACATTATTGATTTATTTTCCGTCAAATAAAAAATAGATATATATATCCGTGGCAAACGTCTATTAATTATTATTCCGTAAACACCTTAGATCGCAAAAACTGTGTGTAACATTTGCACATACAATATTTTTTCTTGTCAAATTGTTGAACGGTTTGCTGACTAGATTAGACAATAACACAGTTGGATTGTAAAAGGTGGTAAAGTACGATAATTTTGATTCGTAAACTCACTGAATGGTTCCCTTTTCACATTAACGTCGATGTAAACTGTTGTAAAATAATCAACCCAAGTGAGGGAGAAACATGTCGGAAGACCTTTTCTAAACAAAATATGACGAATTTAGAAACTCAGAAAATAATTTTTACTGAACCGAAGCCATATATCACACGTCTCGTTTTTTATTCATAAACTTATAATTTAGCTTCCCACAATCTTCACTGTTTCACTAGTAGCACTTAGCTGATATTTCAGACTGCATCTTGTCGCCAATATCGGTTAGACCTATTAAATTAGCCGACTACGTCTATGGTTTTCATTCGATTACACCAGGTTTTAATGAATTTCTCATTATGAAATAATTATTTATCTGTTGTTCAGTGTATCCTCATGTATCGAAGTAGTTTCTAGTTGCACACATTTCATTACCAATCATAATCTAAAAACTAATTCACATAAGCGACTTTAAAATTTATTTTTAGTAAACCTGCTTAGTTATTATTATCAATCGATTGAGATTTTCTGTAGTCTGTGGTCTTTGTCATCCAGATTTTCAAATTTGATTATATAATTCACAGCTTATTTCCAGTTAGTTGTAACCTTGTTATTACTGAATGAAATACCTACAGAATACAGATCCACTCTTCTTGGCATGTACACAATCAATTTTTTTTAGAGGAGGCAATTCTGAAAGCAAATGACTGCATTTAATGATGACGCCTGAATTTTAGCATCAGTTTGGTTGGATGCAGCTTTTGCCTTCTAGTTTTCACTATGTTTTCGCAGTACACTTTGAGCTGAACCACCAGATAAACATATCGGCCGGCTGTGAAACAGTATAATTGGCTTGCATAGAAAATCTGATCTTTGATATGAGTGAACAAATTAAATCTTTATAATCCATGTTGTTTCAATTAATAATATACTTTCTTAGTTTCTTACATCATACTAGCTATGAAAAAAGGAAAAAGGTTAAACAAAACAATACCACATAAAATATAGGAAGGCAGGAAGTAAAAAGTTTTAGTATTATCTCTTTCAATCTGTACAAGCACTATGAAACGTGACTGTAGCTTTCCTGCTACCACAGGCAGATATCCTTTGTTTAATTAAGTAAAATTAGCGAAAGTGGTAGTGGTGGAGCCGCAGAACGAAGAAAACATGAATTCGCCGTCTGATCGCCTGGAGTCAACTTGTCTGCGAGGTAAGTGTCCTTCTTTGATTTGTCCCCATCCAACCAATAATTTTTCCAAATTTAAATTTTGTTTTGTTTTACAGGGAATAACCTAAGTTTTTTTTAAAATACTAAGTGTGTTTGTTTCTTTGTTTGTGTTACCAGGGCTCAAGTCTGTGAGCCTCGATGCCACATTTCAATTTTTCTCAATAATAGCTCTTCCGCTGTCCCTATTAGATCAAATAAAATTTTACAGAGAATCGAAGGCTCTTTAAGTGATTTAATTATAATTTTGAATAGAATTTGTGTAATTAAAAAAAATAGCTTGAATATTTAAAAATGAATAATGAATAGGCTATGTAAGAAAATAAATTTCATATTTACATTGCACATGTGTATATATCATTAATTATATACCTGTTTGTTTAAAAATCTACTCATGAGGAGTGGGGCAAGTAGGTATGATCTTAGTTAGTGATTGATCATTATGTTTATTTTGTTTACAATTGTCAAAACATAGTTATAAGATGACTTATTCCTTTTTATAGAATAAACTTTTCTTCCATTCATTAATTCTTTTTTTAACATTCAAAACTTTACTCGCCAGTTTACATGGGCCTTCAGGCCTGTATTTGAACTTTATTCAACGAGTGAAGTACCAACTGTTAGCTCAGTGGGGATTTGAACTTTGGAAAATGCCCTCTGCAGTCCAAAACCTTAAACACCGAGCTACCTCGCCGGCACATTGAAGTAATGAAACTTTTTTTTTCAAGTCATTTTAACGTCACTGTTCTTCATCTTTCTTATTTTGTTTTTGAGCCGCTGATGTTCTTTTTTAGCCTTCACTAAGTTAATGGAAAATTATTACTAAAACAATAATTAAATTAATTGTACTGTGGAAGACATTACGAAACTTACAAAACAACATTCATTGTTTGACACTGTGGCTGAAGGATCGTTTAGTTATCAGCAGAGCTAACCTTTGAGCAAGCAACACTTAATTGGCTATGAGAGAGTCAATCAATCGTTTATTGCCATGTTACATATTACGGTATCGACAAAGTCATAGTACAGCATACATGCTAAGTCCAAAAATATATCAATAATTTCTTATTTCTATACACAAATAAAATCAAAAATATCAATGTAAACTCTACAGAACATAATTGTTAAAACACAGATATATTATTAATGTTAAAAGTCAATGTTTTTCAAGTTGAAAAACTCATCAATAGAATAAAAAGGATTATTCAACAGCCAGGTATAAGCTTTGTTAAAAATGTTTTCTCTGTATACTTTTCAATTATAGGTATAAAACAATTATATATCCTCAAACAAATAACCGAGTGACTATTGATAGATTTACTCAATCTATTAAAACCAATAGTTGCTTGACTTTTTTACCTTGTATTATAACTATGCACTGTATTATTAAGATGTAGTATATCTTTATTATTAAAAACATAGTTAATTATATCAAATATATATATATATATATATATATATATATATATATATATATATATATATATATATAGATTAATAATTGTCTGTAATTGCAGTTTAATGAAGATTGGCTTACAATGATCTGTGTTATAGGATTTGTTAATTATTCTTAAAACTTTTTTTGTAAGATAAGGATTTCCGAAATTCTGTTGGCATTACCCCAATATATTAAACCATACCTAATAATTGACTGTAAATAAGAAAAATAGGCAATTTTAACATGGTTAGAATCAACACAGGATTGTAGACGCTTCAATAGAAAAATTACCCTCGAGAGCCTACGACTCAAATATTCTATGTGACAATCCCAGGTCAGGTGCCTATCCAGGAAAATTCCAAGAAATTTCACACTGTTGGAATATGAGAAATCTGACGAATCATCCTCATCTGTATTTTTGTTACTAAATAACACATTTTGTGTTTTTTCTTGATTTAAAAGGAACCCATTGGAATTAAACCAATCGGAAACAGTTGTGAGTGGACTCTTGGCTAACAATTTAACATCATTGAAGTCTTTATTAATATTTAAAATAGTTGTATCGTCCGCGTATAGAATAATGTGTGTCGGAACAGATGATGGAAGATCGTTTATAGAGATTAAGAATAAAAAACGCCCAAGCACTGAGCCTTGTGGTACTCCAAACGAAACCATAGCTTCTTGTGACCACAGACCATTAATAAGAACTTTTTGTTTTCTATTATTTAAATAAGATTGAAACAAATTTAGAGTTAAGCCATTAATGCCATAATACTATAATTTAGATAGAAGATCAGAGTGGTTGACACAGTCAAAAGCTTTGTTCAGATCGCAAAATGTGATCTGAGCAAAACATTTATCTTAAAAAGCTTTTTTAACTTCTCTTAATAAGAGTTTATCCATTGCGTGTAACGTAGATTTACCGCTTCGAAAACCGAATTGTGAGTTGCTTAGAATATTATTTTCTTCAAAGAAGGAACTAATCTGATCAAATACCAACATTTCAAACAATTTAGATATAATTAGAATTACTGATATAGGTCGATAATTTTCGGGTTTGTATTTAGAACCCTTTTTATAGACAGGACAAACACGTAATATTTTCAATTGATTTGGATAATATCCCTCCGTAATACATAGATTGATACAATTTGTTAATGGTTCAGCAATACTAATTATAATAGTTTTTAAAAGGTTGTTTGACATATTGTATATATCATTGCTGTCTGACCTACTCAACCTCTTAGCTGCATTAATGACGTGATCAATAGAAATTGTTTTGAATTCAAAGTGTGCTTGGAGGTACAGAGCTCTGTTGCAAAAAATCAACAGGACTATTTTTGACAAAGAAATGTTCTGCTTAATGTCAGAGACAGAGGTAATGCAAAATTGATCAAAGGTGTCAAGAGTGAAAGTTAATCTATCAACCTTTCTGTCTGTCGAAGAATTCTTCTTTATAACATCCCATGCAGCCCTACACTTATCTTTGCTGTTCTCTATGAATTTAGTGTTACATGCCAGTTTTGCTTTTTTAATGGCCTGTTTATAATTTTTTTTAGTTTGAAAACATAATCAGTCAATGCATGATTTTTGTGTTTTTTTGACAGGCTATAAAAAACATTAGTCTATCTCTCATTTTCTCAAGGTCGTTTGTGTACCAACTGTTTTTTAACTGTTTCCTACTATAGTTGACTTTCTTAATAGAGGTAAAGTACATAATACAGAAAAGAATAAATCAAAGATATTTTTAGCATCAGATTCTGAACATTTAGAGAACATAAGTTGCCAATTATAAGTGCTTAGTTTATCTGTTAGATCACTAAATACCTTTTTAAGAACTACTGGCTTAAGAGCATAAGTTATGTTTGCACTACCGGAGTTTTTTAATAAGTTTCTTAATTGAGAATTATTGATTTTAACTGAAAGAGCATCGTGATCCGAATAGGGAAAAGAAGTCACATTACATTTTATATCATGATTGAAATAATTTACAAATACATTATCTAAACAGTTGTTTCCTCTAGTTGGATTGCTATTCAGACAGCAAAAATCGTGTTGCCTTAAAATATTAAAAAATTTATTAACAGTATTGTTTTTAGTAGTTTTATCAAAGTTTGAATTAAAATCCCCTCCAATAACAATAAAATATCCAGACCAATAGCCTAGGAAAGGTAAGAATTTGTCGAGTGTTTCCAAGAAAACATCTGAGTTACCCGCAGTCGAATGATATACGGACACTACTATGAGTTTCATTGTTTTAATAATAGTGGCCGAAGCCTCAAAATGAAACTCCTGGCAGAATTCAGCTATGTCCAAAGCCTCAGCCTGTAGCATGCTTTTTATGAATATCAGACTTCCGCCTCTTATGTGATTACACCTACTAAAGGCACTTACACAGTAGTAGTCATCCGGATATGAGAGCATGGCCTCCTCGTACTCTAGCCAATGTTCAGACAAACATACGATTTTTACATCAAAATTTTTCAACAAAATGTTTTCTAAAACTAGGGTCTTGTTTTCCAGGCCCTGAATATTTAAAAAAAAATCTCAAAATCATTTTTTAATTGATTTATAGCATTTGTGTTATTTGTCTTTTTATATTCAGAGTGATTCACAGATAAACCAGCAGTGCTAAATACATCTAAGAACAACACCAGCCATTTTCAAAGACTGTCCTTGTTGTTTACGTAACTATTATTTCTTGTTCATTTTTCAAGTCTTGAATCATAAATGAAAATATGCTTCAATGCTTAGAATTGCTGTAACTTGATTCCTAGATTTACTTACCTTTTGATTATATTGGACCTACAATAAATCAGTAGTGATAGATTGTATTTAAGAGTTTTGTTGGTTTTACTACTTATACTTCACTAAAATATGGGTAAAATTTTAAACTAGATGATGGGTGTCCGCCATACTTATCACAGACACTATCATCAGCCAGTCCCATAGTACTTCCAAATTTGATAAATCAATTAATTATGTGTGGTATAAACAACTAACAAACTCTTAAAATTAAAAAAGGAATTCTTTTTCTGTGAAGTGCTTTTTGTACACTTTAAAAGAGTGTACATTGATAAAGCCGAACTTATCATGAAGATAAATTCTTTGAAGATCCACATTTATGGAAACCTAAGACGATCATATTTCTGTTTTAGTTTATTTCATTGATTTGTACTTATTACATTAATATATTGAAAAATAACTGTATAGATAGATTCAATTTAATGAAAAATATTATGTATTTTTTATGCCTACCAGTTTTTCCAACCGAGGACAACCCATGGCTAGGTGTATAAGAGTTGTATCTGTGATCAAAACACACTCTTCCAGATCCATCTTTTCCAGAAGTCTACAATTCTGTAAACACAAGATAAAATATTTTTAACATGTAAAATATATGAAAAAAAAATTGAATTTACTGAGTTTTATAGAAGGTTCTAACATCAGTTTGATAATTATGAGGGATAAAATCATTAGTAGTATTTGTTAGTTGCTTGGTACGGTTAACAAAACAAACAAAATCATGAACTCTGTACAGCAATAACAATTTTCAATATTAATTTTATAAATTTTAAATTCTTATTTTAAACGATGTCAAATTAATTAAACATAGAAGCAGACGTAAAAAAAGATCTGTGTTCATGGTATGTATTTTATTTGCATGTTTGAAAATGAAATTAATGTAAATTTACATAAAATACATGTTCAATGAATGAGGAAATCATGTACTGTATATGCCTTGATCCTAGAAATATAAGAGTAAGATACATAAACTACAGCAGGTTTATGTTCATATGTATCAAGAGGCCAGTTACGCCTACCCAGACACCTACAGAGACCCACCCAGCCAGCCAGACTTTTGAGTTTCCATTGAGGGAGGCCATACTGTTTTTATGGATCATATGAGGTTGATTACTGTGTCTCTATAACATTCCATATTTCGCTTCCCTTATACTTCTTAAAGCTCAGGAAAACTTACTTTTATTTTTTAAGAAATGGTTTAAATCATATTTTTATTCTTGGAGGAGATTTAAATAATAACTTTCATGCTACATGCCATAATGGAAAAAATATTTTGAATTCAGAAGTATGCTGACAGAAACGGTTTTATGGTATAATGCTTATTTTTATAGTACTATAGACGTTACTGGCAATTCCTTGTCATATAAATGTTTAGAGGTTGAGTAAGGAAAGAATTAAGTGACATTACTCTTGCAAGAGCCTGGAATCCAGTGTCTGTGAACTGAGAGCAGCCAGCCACCTCCAAGGTACTGAGCTGGTGACTGTATTGAGCCAGGATGATAAGAGCCGTGTCCGTCAAGTGTGAGCAGTTGGAGAGGCACAAGTAGTGTAGCTGAGGGCAAAACTCAGCAAGCCACGTGACTCCCTTGTCCTCTACATTCTGTACATTCCCACAACATATATTTTAGTAGCAGATTACACATATAATTCATTCATTGGGCCTCTAGATCTGCAGAACTTGACACTTCACTTCAATCTCTAAGATTATGTGGAACTTGACACTTCACATCTTTTGTTAGAGATTGTGCTTACTGAATTTACCTATAGTCTTTTCTTGTTTGAAACAAAGTATATAATGCAGATATGTATGTAAACTTGAGTTCAAATTCCATAAATAAAATAAATTTAAAATGTTGATTTCAGCAATATATGCTATTATAATGACAGTATCAGATTATGAATTAATAATGACTTTTTTCGGGAGTGTATTTTACAATAATGCTCTTCAAATCCACACGGCACCGACTTTCATCGCTGAACCAGAGAACAGTATCCGTAAGGTTATTTTAACTAGAATCTACATTTTCCAATGACAACTGCGTCATGTGCTATCTACACTATTTCCAAAACAACCACATTTTGCCCATGCTGTGATGTCACATGATATCACTGAGGATGCCACATCACGGCATTTGCGAAACTCCTGTTATCTTGTGTATAGTGTAGACGCAGTTGTCACTAAAAAATGTAGATTCTAGTTATGACAACGGCTCGGCCGCTTAAGCCCAAGATCTAAGATTATTTTTAATACTGTTTATTTTAGTTTGCTTTCTGTTCCTGCCATTTTTTAGGAGGGTTGACTGTACTAAGTGATAGTGTTTAGTGGTCAGCCATTACGGTGTGCAATTATGTTGTCTTTCAGCATTCAATGTGTTAATCCAGCAAGCACTAAGTACCGATGGTGCCGGATTAAAAAGATTCTATTGTGTTATGCTTATATACATAGGGTTTAGGGAAGAGAGGAAGAAGAAAACACCCACTCACCCCTTTTATCCATAAAATGAACACTGAAATAAGCCTTGATATGTCTGAATGTTTTTAGAAAAGTCAATGGTTCATGAACAAGGATAATGCCTGTAATACAAAACTGACTCAATTCATTAACTTTCATTTATCTAATTGACTTGGCTAACACTGTAGTCAATGAAGAAATTACATTAAAGATTTAACTTACCAGCAGCTATAGAACAATCAGTTGACACGACCAGCCAGAAATTAGAGTACATAAGCCCAATTTTCACATTTCACTTGTTATCTCCATAAAGGATTTTGTAAAAAAGCAGAACACATTGCTCTAGTCAAAGGATGAAGAACTCACTTAAATGTTAATCATTTGTAATCTTGATATTTAAAAGTACATCAAAAATAAACCAGTACCAAATATTTAATTAAAAATAATCACAAAATATAATTTATTTCACCTTTAAACAAGGAACAATATTCTAGTTTACATAAAATAATCTACTACAACTGATGATTGAATATATTTATTTTTCTTGTTTGTGCACGGTGGAGGTTGATTATAGTGTGATTGCATTACACACAGCTTATACAGGTCCCTAAACTACAATCCTAAACTTCAAGATGTGGTTCTTTGGGACAAAATAAGGAAATATGTTCTTTAATAATAGGTCCAAAAACCCTCTGTTTATCTAAAAACCGGTTTGACCGAAAAACTTCAATTTAAAAAAATAATTGTTATTGTTTGGACCTAATAAAATACAAAAAATATATTTCATACAATTATAATTTAAAAAATTGCAACCACTTTAAATATTTAACAAAAATTAATAAAACTAATATTATTTAAAGTCATTACAAGTGAAATTTTATTTTAAATATGTTATTACAAATCTAATAACCTCATTTTTTGACAATCCTTCAGTTTAGGAGCATAGTTCAGCAACACTTAGTATGTACCCTTAACACATTCAGTTAAGGGTCAGTCGGTCACACCATCTGACCGCTTATGGCTGCCTGGCCGTCAAGTCGGCCAAGTGGCTGTCACTGGTGGCTGATGGCCGTCTAGTCATCCATACTGCCTCACTCACATTATTAAATGTCTTAGCCAGGTTCAATTTCTAGCAGATCCTGCACTTTTACGGTATCCTACGAGTTGGACGTGGTTTTCAGTTTCCAGTACGGTTTATTTTTCTATTACTTATGTTTGGTGTTTCTATTACTGTTTTTTTTTTTTTTGAGAAATTAGAAATAAAATTACGCACAAAAGATGTGGAGTGTACTGCACAGAAGAAAAAATTAAAAGACTATTTATGTTCTATGAGCACCCTGACCAACTTGAATTTTGATCTGTAGCTTGTTTTTAATAATTTATCTCAAATTAGAAATTAAGAAAAAATGTTAGAAACGGACCTGATAATAGCCGTTTTTAATATTTTCATGTATTTTACTTAATTCACTATATTACTAACTAGTTTATTACAAATAGAGTGGTGTAAAAAATCTTGGACAGTAATTTTCAGCAAGTCGTTCGGCAGGGGCTAATGGCCGACTAGACGGCCATACACAAAAATTAATTATTTTAAGCTTTCCACATACACAGACTACTTCTGACAGTCATAAATTGACACTACAGAATTCATAAAATAAGTTTTTGAAAAAAATATTTTCTGCCATTAGGATAAGTTTTCAATTATTTATACATGCAGTCATTGTGAAAATAAAAACACAACTTTAGCACTGAATGAGTTAAACTTGAGCTTAGACGTATCAAAATGGGTTGGAGAGTTCATGACTTTTTATGTAAAAAGGATAGATAGGAATCCAGCAAAAATAATAAGATAAGTCCAGTAAAGTATAACTTAAAATACAGAAAACAATAATCACAAATAATTTTGTTCCTTCTTCCAGCAGGACCTTGATGAGAGAAAGATTGTGTGCCTGATGGACTGATATTCTTTGGTAGATTAAACAATTTTTTAAAAGCATTTGGATTATTATTTAACATATGCGGTATATAATACATACAATGCATCCTTTGAGATTGACTACTTGGAGAGAATGGCACTCTTGAGCAAGGCAGCTGATTGCCTTGTCCGTGACTTGAAGGCAACCTGTAGAATTGAAGGACTTTAGCTTGTTACATCTCCTCGCTAAGGCTTCCACACCTGCATACAATGCCAACATTAGCGTATGTAGCAAGAACCATTTTATAATCTTTACTTTTTGGAATATGTTGTTTTATTACTTTTTATGTTTTTTATGTTCTAATCTTTATTTGTTGTATTACTAAACAGATTTTGAGTTTTTAGGGTTTAGTTTCACTAAACAGATTATTTGTTTTTGTGAAAATGATGTTTAAAATAAATAAATAAACTTCACTCATTAGTCCACATGGGCTTGCAAGCCTATGTGAACTTTATTCAACGAGTGAAGTACCGATCGTTGGCTCAGTGGGGATTTGAACCTTGGACCTTGCACTCCGCAGTCCAAAGACTTAGCCATTGAGCCACCACGCAAGGGTTCCTGTTTTCTCTTTTCATTTTTATTTTCCCAGCTGGTCACCAATTAAAAAATTAGTGTTTAAATGATAAAATATTTTATACTTTACACCAACATATAGAGTAGCTAAGATAAGGAGGTATTATAGGTCTATACGTGGGTAATGAAGCTTGAAGGGAGAGTATTCAGACTTGGGGTGCAGCAAAAACAGAGCAATTAACTTGAGCAATACTCAAAGGCTCATTGTGAACAGCAGGCCGGGTTGTGAAGCACTGAACAGCTCATTACCCGCACCATGTCAAAGCGATTGTCTCTTCATTGAAGATCAAGCTTCATTATTCGATTAAAAAACTATAAATGCTAAGAAAAAATTCTAGTACTATCCAAACACACTTACAAATAATTTAGTAAATGGTAGAGGGCAATTTTTATTCACATCATATATATTACAAGAATTTACTAGCTGTCAGAAAAGACAAGCCCTGCATATAGTAATTTATTTATTTATTAATGTACAGCGTTTACAAAAACCTTATTCAATAGGTATAAAAGTTGTCATCATACACATACTGTCACTTAATATTAAAGTGAAAAATGCATGTATAAAAATAATACTAAACACTAAATAACTCTAGAATAGTATTAGAATCAACTGCATTCCTGTGACATAAGCAGATCATCAATGTGGTAAAAACATTATTACACAATTGTGTAGCTGTTTTTTAAACGGCTTGTTTTGTACTTCCTCCTTCAAGTGGATAGGAATTTTACTAATTAATTTCTTGCCAATATACCAGGGCTTAGATTCATAAGCCTTATAAATGCTAGACTTTCTTATTTACTTTAAACTAAGCACTTGCTAAGAACAAAACCTAGTGTTGCGATAGCAATTACATCTATTCATTGTACATTATTACAATATATTTTTTATTATTATTTTATTGGCACCTTACAAATCTTAACTTTTTCTCCAAAACCTGTGGAAGTTTGATGTTAAAATGCACAGTGGCCTGAGGTATATTGAACCTATACTTACGAGTTATGATAGCCAGCATCATGAGTTACAAATTTAACACATGTAACTCAAGCTTAACACATGTAATTAACCATTAACTCATGTTAATGATTTAAATCTAGTAGCTGAGCTAAATTACATTGACCTTTAAACATTAAATAAGTCAAATTTCTTGGTTTCAAACTTTATTAAAAATAATATGGCAGGAAAAACACAGATAATGTATGAATAACAACTGTTAGAGTCCACTATTTAATCTCAAAATTAAAATGAATTGTAACTAGTCAGTACCTCAGGTCAGCATACTTTGAATTCTTCCAATCACATATATCGTATGGTCTCACGATATGGGGACACTGTCCTCATGTTCTTAAAATTTTCACACTGCAAAAAAAACGTATTTCGTACAATGTATGGAATGAATCCAGTGGATCACTGTCGTCCTCTTTTTATAAGATTGAAAATTATGACTGTTGTTTGATGGTATATTTTTCATATTGTAATGTATGACTAAAAAAATTTGAATGAATTCAACATTACACTACACAATGCCATTACTCAAGAAACAAATTGAGACTTGAAATTCCAAGCCTTTTTTGTTGAAAAAAGTGCTAACTGCCATGAAATTAATTGCACTAGTTTTTTCTTCCATAAAATCTCTTGGCTACAAGAAACCAAGTAACTTGTCTTAAAAAGGGTAGGTAGATCATCAAGAATTGTTTCTTGGGAAATGATAAGTATAATGGATTTTGAGTGTTGGGAGGATGGGTGGATCACAAAGGATTGTCTGTTGGGGATGTATCAAGAATCATGTATTTTGGGAGGTTCATCAAGGATTGTAAGAGTTAGATGGATCCTTGGTGATATCAAGTATTGTTTGTAAGATCACCAAGGTTTGTGTGAGTTTGATGGATCCTTGGTGATATCAAGTATTGTTTGTAAGATCACCAAGGTTTGTGTGAGTTTGATGGATCCTTGGGGATATCAAGGATCATGTGTGTTCGGAGTGTAGACAAGCCACCAAATATCTTCAAGTAGGGAGGGTAGATTAACCAAGTTCAACAACCAGGCATCAGGTTTAATGTGATGGGTTAAATGAAAAATTTAATATATCTAGTTCTGATGACCGATATTATGTTTTTAGTGCTTCAGCAATTGTATTGTAAATTCATCAGTACTTGTATATTAGTACACTAAACTGTTGCATTAGGAGAAGTATCCACAACATTAACTATTTATATTCCGTGAATACCTAATGAATGTAAAGTTTACAAAAGAGCAACTGCAGTTTGATTTATTTTTTACATGTTTTTATAATTATTGTATATATAACACTCAACCTGATAATAATTACAATATACTTTAACGATGCAGTTTATAATTTACAATTACCTAATGTTAAAAAATATCCTTAAAACTGACCTATATCCGTGATGTTTTCACACCAAGAGATGTTGATGTGGGTGAGATGAGGGCAACCCTCAGCCAATGCCTTGAGTGACAGATCTGATATGGCACAGCATGAGCCGAGGTCCAAACGCTGAAGCTTGGGACAGTGCTTGCTTAACGACTGACATGTGCTAATAACAACAAGAACATCAATTTTTAACCATAAATTCATTAAAATATTTAATTTCTGTTTAAAATATCAATGTAATTTTACTAAAATTAATTAGTTCATACAAATGGCACTTTGATGAGTAAACCGTCGATGTGAATCATAAACATAGATTAAAACCCTTCAAAACTAGTTTGTAAACAACATATTTCATCAGAATAGTTCATCAGTAATATCAACCGGTAAAGAAGAATGCTATTATGATGAGACAAAAAAACCCTAATAGAGTGGTTCCTTCTAGTCTGGCCTTGGATGGTTAAGCCAGTCATATGCAAATCAGTCAACTTCATTTTTTGATGTCTGGTTGTCAAATGTACACAAAAAAATACTACCTAGATTAAGTCAGTTGATCAAAGTGTGGTTGCAAAATGTCTTAGTGATTAAAATATCGCAGTTAAAAATGTTGTGTCCAACGAATGAATTTATTTGATCTAGATTGATGCTAGTGCTACTGTAACTGAGTTAGTTCCTCCTGTCTTGTCCTGTCTGCACAATAATTTAAGTAAGCTCCATTTGCTTTTTACTTTGTTCACTGATTTTTTTTAACCTAGCTCTACACAGTTTCATTTATTTATTTAGCATAGCTTTTGGTGGTCCAAGGGATATGACTAAGCAAAAAGAGACACAAAAACATGTAAAGCTGCAAGAAATGCTAATGTAAGTAGAACAGTTGACACGTTTTTCAAAAATAAATTAACCAACAATGACAATCTTACTATAGCGGCATAGGAGGCTACTTTTTCAAAACACAATGTAATGCATGATCTCAGTTTTAGATCCCCTGCAAGACAAATGTGAAAGAAAATTGTTGGGAATCGGATTTGGGACACACATATTGCACAATTGCATTCAACATGCTACTGATCAACTTCCTATCTCAGATCTTGAAAGTACTGTAGTCAAAGTACACAAATATTTCCATATATACTGTTAGAGTGAACAGTTTAAAATCCTTTTCAACCAAAGATCTTAAATCTTAAGCTTCCGATTTCAATTTGTACTTGTTTTAGTAATTTTCTTTATGTATTTAAAACTGTATTTTAACCCTTTGGAGACCGAATAACTATATTTCGTCATTTACGTTTATTCCCTTGAGGACCGAAATGACAAAATATGGTCATTCGAAATTTGTTACATATAAAATCCAATTTACCACTTACGATAACTTGTACGTCTTTGGGATGATACGCAGACGTTTGAGAATGCTTTTTTTTAATGTCTGGAGCCAGCTGTTGGAATATAACGTCAATGAAAAGAACTGATAATAATAGACAGAGAGTTAATTATAACAGACGAATCTGACAGTACTAACATAATATTTCATGTTATATTTTTTTATTTTTCAATCCAATTGTAATAATTTTGTCTGTGTTTGTAGGTGATTAAGTTTAGACCTCAATAAAACAGTTTCCAACAAATAAAATATTTTTTGTTTCCAAGCTGTAAGCGTACAGCAAAAAATTTTTTTAAACAAAATACACTTTTTATTGACAAAATATAAATATTTCTAAATTATAAGATGACTTTTTGGACATTTATTCTGATAAAGTACTCAATTACAAACATTCTGGTCAAAGAAGTGGCCTTGTATCTTTATTAGAACAGATGTTATAAATAAATGTATAAAGACTTGCGTTTCTCCAAAATTTCAGCCTAAATATTTTAGATGTTGCACTTGAAAAGTGAGGGAAAAAAATTCGCACTTTTTTTGGGTCGGTCCTCAAAGGGTTAATATTGCAATAAATATTTTGCATAGCCAAACTGCTAACTTATAAAGTGTTATGCGATTAATCCACGTTTATATCATATATCTACCAACACCTAATACCCCCCTCCCGTTACTCCAATGACAACACCAACTAAGGAGGGGTATCATTTTAAAAAATCATTAAAAAAAAGGTAAAGTGTCATAATTTCTAAATTTTACTGAGGGATCTCTAAAACATTTATGAATAAGTCTGATGCAAGAAGTCAATGGAGATAACAAGGCATTGTACATTGGAGTACGTGGGAAAAGGTAGAGTAAACCAGAAGCGTACAGTGCTACTGACGCACCCACACTCCCAGGCATGTCCAGTTCTACTCGCCCACCCACTCTCTTAGATGCGTAGAGTGCTACTAACCCACCTAACCCTCGCAGACATGTCCAGTGCTGCTGGCCTACCCACCCTCCCAGACACGTACATTGCTACATAAATACTTCTGTATGTGTATGGGTGGGTGTACGATGAGGATGCACGCAGTACTTACAATCTTAAACTGTAGCTATTTACATTCATAATTTTATTGTTTTCGATACATGTTTAAACCTTACTAAACTTCCATATTTAAATTTCAGTAAGGTAGGGTTGACATAATTAAGTAGTGGCTTAATTATACCATAATTAAATTATGGTAAGTGCTGGACAGAATAGGAAAAGCCAATTACAGTGAATATGTAGGACTGTTAATATTTAATTTGTCTTAAGTTACGAGTGATTGCTTTAAATGAATTTATGAGAGAAGAATTTCTTGTAATGTACATTTGGTATTGCTCAAAAATTCACTTTAATATGTTGAAAAAAACAGACATGACCTTGTGTGTATTGCTAATTTTATGATCCTGGCAAATGATTATATTTATTTGTATTGATTAAATTTAAGGCAAGTGTTATCAGTTAATCTTAATATAATTCAAGTAGTTTTAAATTTTTGAAAAAGTAAGTTTATATGAGTTGGCATAGAAGCCTTAAATTTCATTTCATAATTTGATATTAAATGAAAATTATTTAATATTTAATTTATTTTTTTAGGTTCAATTCAAATTTTTTCATGGTGTTAATTGTTGTGTTGAATTGAGTTGATATAGGTCTATAGGTTGATTATTCACTTGAGTTTAAATTTTATTTATTTTTTTCAAATGTAGTTTCAATTTCTCTTCTACTTTTTTATTTTAATTTGTTAATTCACTCCATCCTTTTTGTATTTTATATCATGGTGAAACCATTAATTATTAGAATCTACATCATTTCATTGTTAGGAAAAGGGTTTTCATTAAATAACAGCTTCTATTGATGTCAAGTAAATAAAGAAGGTACTTGGAAACATGTGTCTTAGTTAAGTACCTCTACCATGGCTAAGAGAATAAAGAAAATGTTCACGATTATGTTACTTTTCAACTTCAACAGCAAATTTAATGGGCTGATGGTGGAATAAATCAAAAGAACTGATAACATATCAAACTTATAGAAAAATTAAACTTGAAGCTACTGACCTATCGGTAAGATTTTTGCACTGGTTCAAGTTGAGGTCTTCTACATTTGGACAAAGTTGCGCAAATGTCTTCATAGAGCCATCACCTATGGACTGACAGCCATGGAGTGAGAGTTTTCTTAAGAAGCCTCCGCATCTTCGTGAAATATTCTCTATCACAGATCCCTAATGGAGAAGACACACCACAGATTACAGTATAAAAACAAAACTATAGTTAAATATATTCATTAATAAAATGGAGTTAAAAGAAACTGAAAAGATGGTCAATATACTACCACTGCCCTTCTTAAAATTACTGATGATTTCCGCTCTATCATTTCCCTCTTGACACTATTTGATTTTCCTAAAGCTTTCCTAAACTATCCCCTTCTTTATATAAAAATGCTCTCTTGTGGTTGTATTGACTGGGTCAGGCCATACTTGACAGACCGTCGGCAGTATGTAAAGGCAGACAACAGATAATTTGACTTGGAACTGGTAACTAGAGATGTGCCCAAGGTTACGTGCTTGAGCCACTCTTATTCTTACTTTAAATGTCCTCAATAAATTTAACTAATGATTTATTGTCAAATAGTGATTCCTTTATAAATGCTTAAGTTTTGACATATAGGCCCTGTTCTTTAAAAATTTGTAAGAGAGCTTCAATATCAGTGGATTCGTATGCCTTATTAAAGTCAACAAATGCAAACAATATCACTCAATTATAATGCTGAATTGGGATCACTGACATAAATGTTTACCCACTTCCGCGTCGAAAGATTTTGAAATTTGAACTTGATAGATCTATGTCAATTGCAGAAAAAATCAAACAAGCTGTTCGTCATCTGCTGCAGAAAATTTCATTTTCCCCAAATCAACCTCCATTCTATTAATCACACATCATGAACTACAACAACTATCTCAGAACGTTTTTGCTTCAAGAATGACGATTGTGCAACCGATGTCTGAAGTCAGTAGCCCAATTACGTCGATCAAAACCCGCCGGCACACAATGAAAAACGCTTCTAGGAAAACACTCTAGTAGCTTCCCTGTGTATGACTGGGCAGCACATATTATGCGTTGTGCGTGGCGTAGAAAGTGCGTCGCTAGGAAAACACGGCTTAAACAATGTAAACAAAAGAAACAGTCAAGTCAGCTTGTTCTTCTATAATATACAACAGACAAACAATCAGAATTGATCTCAAAATGAATGTTACCATGGTAATATTTCATAGGGTTAAATGAAATGATTAATTCCATAATAGAACACATTAATATCAATGATGGTAAAATATTTTAACTGCCTCCAAACTATCCATGTTTAGTACAAATTTAACAAAGGTTGGTGAAATTGGTAACTACTCTATCATTTTAACTATTAAGAATATTACACTTCAACTCAATTTATTTAAAACACAATAGATAATCTAATGTAAACACTGGCAAATAAGATCATTGTTGTAATTAAAGGTATATACAAAGTCTAAGGTCTCCAAACTTTTTTACATGGGGCCAGCCTGAAAATGTTCAATGGGCTAGTGGGCCAAAGCAAATAATCAAACATGTACTAGCACCTAATTTAAATATAATCTTACAGGTATCCCAATAATAATGACTTGCGTACTAAAAAAATCTTGAAGTGATAGAATAATTAACATATTTATCTAGAAAACTGCTTTATTTTTTAACAGTTACACAGAAAAATTTGTTTTATTGGCCTTAAGTGTCCTTTTTTGCTCTCTTTTTACACTTGTATGTGATGAATGAAGTTGCTTCTTGTCAACAATTGCTGTCCAATCTGGATTAAAATTTGACACTCCTAACATCAGAATTGACTTCAAATGTTCATCAGATAGATTTGCTCTGTACTTCGATTTGACATAAGTCATTTTCGAAAAGGTCTTCTCACAAACATAATTTGATCCGAACAAAGACAATAGAACTTGCAAAGTTTTTAATTTGTTTGAAGTCTTCATTCAAAGACCTGTAATTAATTAACATTTTTAGTAAAAGTTGGACCAAATAAGTTTGAACACAAAAAGTTTTATTATAAACTTACAAGCTATTCAATTATTTCTCAACATTAGATGTGATCAAAACCAATAAAGAAGAGCAAATTTAAAGAAGCGTTACAATTTTACAATTTTTTAAGAGAATTAATTTTATTTTTCAAGGATACTCTTTTACTTGGTGTACTTTTACTTATAAGAGATCACATAGTAATAGTAGTTGGCCTCTGGCAGTCGAAGCGAATAGACGTTTATTGTTCCGCTCCGTTATCTCGTTTGTTATTATGGGTGATTGTGGTGTGTGTTTCGATCCTATACTGGATAGTGTCGATTTTCCTGTTTGTTCCTTGTGTTCTCTACATTACCATTTTAATGTGCCGATATATTGGAAGCAACTTGGAACAGGATGGGACAGAAAAAGCGAGATGGTTGGAAATGTAAAAATTGTGCAGGGTGCTATTCCAAAAGATTTTATCACTAAGCTTCATGAGGAGTTTAAAAAAAAAAAATGGAGGACACAATAAAAGCTCAGTTTAAGGAGTACGATAGTAAGTTTACTGCTCAATTATCTGATCTTAAGGTATCTGTAGAGTTTTGCTCCAGTAAAATTGATGAATATGAGTCAAAAATGCTTGAATTTAATTTAAAGTTAGCAGCAGCTGAAAAATGTCAAAATGAGTTAAAGCTTGAAAATGCTGTGCTTAAGCAGGAGTTAAGTAATTATCAAGCTCAATTAGAAAGTTTGGAGCAGTACAACAGAAATACGAACCTACAAATTGAAGGTATCCCAGAACGTAATAATGAATCTCTGAGTGAAATAATTAAAAGCTTATTCGAGTTTGTAAATGAGCCTATTGAGTATCAAAATGACATTCAGGCGGCCCACAGAATCCCGGCTAGAAGAAACAGAGGTCCACGACCCATTATTGTTCAATTTTCTGACAGGAAAAAGCGTGATACACTTCTGAAGAAAAGCAAGAAAACCAAAGTAATTTCTAAGAACTTTTGCAATGATGTACCAGAATGTAATGTTTATGTGAATGAGCACTTGACGCCTACACAAAAAATCTACTTTTCCACACCAAAAAACGTAAACAGCAAGGATACAAATATGTATGGACCTGGAAAGGAAAGATATTCGTCAGGAAGGAGGACAATGGGGGACAGGGTAAGGATAACTTCCGTTGAGGACCTAAAGAAGCTGGGAATTGACGTATTGGTTAATAGAGAAGAGGTGGATCGGTTTGTCAAATGAATGGAAAATAATGATATGGAGCTGTGTTCTGGAATGACTCATAACATCAATTTGCAATTTTTAAATATATTTTGTTTAAATATAAGAAACCTTAGGAAACACTATGTTGAAATGATTATATATTTGTCTAGTCCCACAGAGAAGTTTAGTATTATTTGTCTCACAGAAGTATGAATCAAGCATGGGGAAGAGGACAGGTACCAGATGGCTGACATGTTACTGCAGGACAGATCCGACAACCAGGCCGGCGGGGTCGTTATCTACATCGACTCAACCTTTTCAGTTCAATTCAAATTATCTTTATTCATTATAAGTACAGTGTACAATTGAATAGTGTCATACGTAAAATCCTTACATGCTAGAGGTCATATTCTAATCAAAAGAAGATAAAAGAGAGAAACAAAACTACATATTTGAAGAATGTATGAGTACATGCATACATATAGTTAAAAAGATAATGACAGTGACACACAAGTTAAATACTTAAATAATAAAATTCTTCAAAAGAATATATTACATTTTCAGTGAGGTAGGTTTTTAATTTTTCTTTACATTTTTGTTCATTATTACATTTTTTAATTGTGTTTGGTAATGATTTTATAAACTTGGCACCAATATAAGAAGGTTTTTTTGTATAAAATTCCAATCGGTGATGATTGGTCAAAATTTCATTCTTTTTGCGAGTGTTGTACGGATATTGTGATAAAATTCTTGAATTTGTGAAATTATTATTCAAGAGTGTGATTGTGTCATAGATATATTGCCCATAGACTGTCAGGATTTTTAATTCTTTAAAATGTTCTCTTACTGACTCGCCAAATGAAAGTTTCATTATTATTCTTATTGCTTTCTGTTGCTGTTTAAGGATTTGATCCAAGTTTTCTTTACTTGTTGCTCCATACAAACACACTCCGTAAGCAATATGGGAATGTATGTATTAGTAATATATTGATTTTAGATTCGATAAACTACATAAACTTGACATTTGTTTCAAAGCGTATAACCCTGAGTTTATTTTTTTAAATATTCTGTTTACATGTCCATTCCAATTAAGGTTGTCATCAATTTGCAAGCCTAAAAAGTGTGTAGTTGATTTCCATTCAATTGACCTTGTGTCTATAATAATATTTAATTTATCTTTTCTTTTATTGTGAGGAGTTTTAAATTCAATAAAATTTGTTTTGTTACTATTTAATAGAAGGGATTGTTCGTTCAAATACTGTTTAATATTATTTAGTTCAACATGTGCTAAAATTTCGACTTCTTCCGCCGTCCTAGCTGATACTCTCAAGTTTGAGTCATCTGCGTATAAGCAGAGGCTACTTTGTGGAGTGTCAGTCAATGAAAGGTCTATGTTTTTCAAATAACATATAAACAGTAATGGGCTCAAAATTGACCCTTGCGGGACGCCATACTTTATCAATTGTAGTTTTGATGCAGCACCATATACCCTATTTCTCTCTGAATACTTTATTTCTACAAACTGATACCGATTTGTCAAATAGGATACAAACCAATCCAGTGAGTGTTTATTTACCCCAAGCATATTTAGTTTTTTTATTAATACTGAGTGATTTACACTGTCAAAAGCCTTTGACAGGTCCATGAAAATCCCCACTGTCACCTCGCCCTTATCAACTGATTCTATAATGGACTCTATAAATGAAACAGCTGCCGTAATAACTGATTTTCCTTTGCGAAATCCATGTGGAATATTATCAATCAATCTACGGTCTTCTAAGTATTGTACTAGCTGGTTGCACACTAATTTTTCATATATTTTGGATACAGTAGGCAACAAGGAAATTGATCTGTAGTTAGAAATGGCCTTTTTGAAATTTTTTTTGTGGATTGGTACTATTTTGGAAATTTTGAGTTGATCTGGAAAATATCCTGTTATAAATGAGAAGTTTATTAGATGTTTTAAGATCATACTAAGGTGACATTTAGCTGCTTTCAGTACTTTTACCGGAATTTCATCATATCCAGATGATAATTTATTCTTGAGCAATGAAATTACTTTTTCAACTTCACCTTGTTCAACTGGCTTTAAGTCAAAAGATGATTTTATATTTTGTCCTAACTGGCTATTGCTAGTATTATTGATGTTTTCTTCAATGGGTTTAGGGATATTGACATTCTTAACTAGATTTACAAAATAATTATTAAATAAATTGCATATTTCTATTGGATCCGTGCACACTTTCCCCTTATTTTCTATGGTAATGTTATCAGTTTCTCTTCTATTTTCCCCTACTTCATTATTTATTATACCCCATATTGTTTTTTGTATATTAGAAGATTTTGCTATTTTTCTATCATAGTAACCTTTTTTGAACCTATTTAATTTTTGTTTATATTTGTGGGTTCTATCTTTTAAAGCTTTAATTGAGGTACGATTTTTTGTGTTCCTAATGTTTGTATTTAATCGAATAAGTTCTTTTCTTTCATGTCTCAATTCTTGAACTACACACACCGACTTATATTGTTACTAACAGCTGAGCTTGTCAACATTGTATTGAGTATCAATATAAACAGTGTAACTTCCAATTTGTCTTTGTATGGTATTTATAGGCAATGCAAGTTTACATATAAACAATTCGAGAGTGATTTTGAAAACATCTTGAAACACTCAAATGATCTAACAATTATTATAGGAGATGTAAATATTTGTATTTTGAGAGGTAAAAATAAGGGATCAGCAACCGATTATTTAAATTTGGTCTCATCATATGGCTTTCGGAACTGTATTGATGCCCCTACTAGAGTAATGAATGACTGTCATTCTTGTATTGATCATGTCCTTGTACGAAATACAAAAGCATTGACCTTTAGCTGTAGTGTAGTTAATCTTGGTATTACAGACCATTATGCTTTAAATGTTATCATTTCAGGCTCTGACGTATCTAAACACAATGTTATCTATGTGAAAACAATAGATTACGATAAGTTGGGGAGACAGCTGGCCTTAGCAGACTGAGGTTCTGTTGTCAATAACCAAGATGTAGACATAGCATTACAAGAATTTTACAAAACCTATAATATTTGCTTTGAATCTTCCTGTACTTTAAAAAGTTTAAATAGCAAAAATACAAAAGGAAGGAATGGATATCAGATTATTTAATTAATCTAATAAACTGGAAAAATGTATCATATAAAAATTATTGTAAAGATAGGCTTAAGTCATTAAGTCTAACAAAGTCATTAAGAATAACATTGATATATTTGTACCCATATTATACACTATATATGAGAAGTCTCTTGCACAAGGGGTAGTACCAGATCAATTTAAAACTGCTGTAGTTGTGCCTGTGTATAAGGTGGGGGATGACACTGAGGTGTCATTATATCGTCCAGTATCTCTCATAAACACTATAGCAAAAATATTTGAGACTTTAATCAAGGAAAAGCTTTTAAAGTATTTTAAAGATTTTAATTTATTACATAGCAACCAGTATGGATTTTTACCTGGTAAGGGAACCGACTTGGCCTTAGAGAAACATGTAAGTTGCATTATAAATTCAATCAGTGCTAAAAAATTCACCCTAGCTGTTTATTTAGATTTGAAAAAAGCCTTTGACCTTTTGGATATAGATGTATTAATTCAGAAATTCAAACATTATGGAATTGGAGGCTCAGCTTTGGCTTGGTTAGTTTCTTTTTGTAAAAATAGAAGGCAAGTTGTGAAAATAAATAACGTATTAAGTGAAGTAATGGAATTGATTTATGGGACAGCACAAGGGGGAGTTCTTGGTCCTTTATTCTTCTTAATTTAGTACATTAATAGGCCATTAATATAGTATTGACCTTTTCTCCACCTTGTTTGCTTATGCTGATGATGCAGCTTTGGTGTGTACAGCTTACAGTAGAGCATCTCTCAGGGCTAAAATTGAGAATGATTTAGCTAGGGTATCAGAATGGTTAATAAGGAATAAACTATTGATAAATGTATCTAAAACCAAATGTATTTTGTTTTTTGATAACAATAAGCCTAAGCCTGATTTACATTGCATGTTTAATTTATTCTGTCATAGTCACCAGTGTTTGTATGAGTGTAATTGTTCAAATACACAAATAGTTGATAATGTAAAATATTTAGGAATGTATGTTGACTCTTAACTTAAAATGGGATTTTTATACAAAATATTTGGCTAAGAAATTAAGAAAAATTAATTATTCTTTGTACCACATGAAGCAGTTTTCGAGAACTGAATATTTAAAACAGTTATATTTATCATGGTTTGTAAGTACATTGAGGTATGGTATTGTTCATTATGGTGGTACATACTCTACCACATTACAACCAGTGGTAGTGTCAACGTCATGCATTGCGCATAATATACAGTATTGGACGTACAGATAGATTAAGTTATGTATTCAATGTTAATAGTATCCTTACTTTTGATCAGCTATATAATTTAAATACTTTGATGTATATACACAAACATTTGCAGAGATTTCCCTTTCATATATCATATAGAGAAACAAGGGCTGCTCAATTTAATCTTATGGATATACCTAATCATTTTAAAGAAATTTCAAGGCACCAGTTTTCCTATCTTGGCCCAACTCTTTACAATAAATTGATTAGAAAGTTTGGAAATAGTAAGTACTGTATACTTGTTGAAAGGAAGCCAAAGTTCAAAATGAAATGTTTAGAATTCATATTAAGTGTCCCATGAACAGAATTCAAATATTGGTACTCTATCTATACTCTATATTTATTTACTTATTATTTATATATAATATGCATATATATATATTGTCTCTATATCTATTTATTTACTTATTTATTTATATATATTGTATAATTTCCTACATATTTATGAACATTTTCCCATCTTTGTTGGAGTTTCGGATATTATATGTGATAAATGTACATGTTAAAGTTTGACTTAGGTTGTTGAGTAATATTTTTAAATATTGTAAATATTTTTTAGTTGTATATTATTGTGTAACTTGGATATTTATTGGTTAGTTTGTTTATTAGATTTTTTATATTTTTTTTTTCTTTGCTGCTTGTAGTTAAATGTTTTTTTTCCTTGTTGCATGTATTGTAACATTATTGTAAAGTTAGTTTTAGCATTTTGCACTGCTAGTAAATTGTGGTAAAGTGTTGTACGATATGGTGAGTTACTTGTGAATGAAATGTATAGAACTGTAATAGACTGCCAAAGAAGTTTAAAACTATTTATATATAAGTATTAGCCAACTACAATCCTGCACGCACATATTAGGTGCATGGGATTGTATTAGAAGCATGTACTTATTGATACTTATCCATTTGCATAATATCTATTATTGCATGTATTTCTTGTAAATTATTGAATAAAGATATTTTGAACTTGAACTTGAACAAACCTAATAAACTCATTTTAAATGGTCATTATTTAATTATATTTCCATGTACGACATAAAAACTAGAAAAACCAAAATAAAATATCTAAAAGATTCAAGTTCAGGAAGTAAACAGTTTCGGTAACGTAGGCCAAATATAGGAATATATAATATTTTTGTACATATATTACAAAAATCAACATTATCACTATTATTTTTCATCGTAAAACTCTAAAATGTTTTGTTAATAAATTTAGGGCTGTTTTCAATTAATTAAATTAATTTTCAAAATAAGCACTAAACTTATTTTGAAAATGGTATTTCTTATTATCTTAAAGATGAACAATTATTTAATTAATTAATGTAATACAAAGACTAAAAATTATTTACTTGTAAAATGAAACAAGATCAGAATTGCTGTAATACTCCTTGTAGAGATGTTTTAAATTTTCATTCGATGTGATCAATCAGTTCTAGTTGAAGTTGAGGGAGTGCGTTCTAGACATCAATAATGAATGGATGATTAAATATTTCGATTTGATCTGATGTCAGCGTTTCATCAAAGTCAGCAAATCTGGTTTGAAACTCCTCACGCAGATTTACTACAATTTCTACTGCATATTGTGATGGGAAAATGAGGCTGGTTTCATTACTGAAACTCTTGTAGGTTTCAAAGTGGTTTAAAACACTTTTTCTTAATTGGTTTTCAAATAAAGCAAGTTTTGTTCTGAAAACATTTACATGGTAAAACAAATCATATTCAAATGATTTATCACCTTGTAATTTCATTTTGAACACATTTAGATGAGTGGTAATCTCAACCAAAAAAGTAAGTTTCCAAAGCCAATCATCGTCTGAAAGCTGTTCTACAGACTTACCTTGTTCAGTCATGAATATATCAATGGCTTGTCACAGTTCGAAAAATCTTCTCTGATGTTCTTTTCCTCTGCTTAGTCAGCACACTTCATAGTGATATGGGACATCTGAGTATTAGCATTCAATCTCAAAGAGAAAATTCTTGAGTAGACAATGTTTGAGAGAGTGAGATCTGATGTGATTCACTGCCTTAGCAACAATTTTCATCACTTCCGAGGCATTTACGTTTTTTCCACGTAATGATTGTTGGTGAATAATACAGTGTAGGATTATTGGTTTTGCCCCCCCATCATTTTGAGCCGCATTGGATAGATATCCTACTAGTCCTGTCTTACTGCCACATATATTTTTTCCACCATCCGTAGTTATCCCTTTCAGTTTTTAAGATCTAGTTGAAAATTGGACAGAGTTTTGCTTACATGAGAAAAATGTCATATACAGTTACATTGCTCTCCATTGAATAAACATCGGCTAACTCTTCAATGATTTGTAGATCATGAGTCACGCCTCTAATAAATAAAAGTACTTGTGCGGAATATGACATATCTGACAATTCATCCAAAGCCAATTCATCTGACAATTGAATACCAAGAAAATTGTTTACAAGCTTCTTGAAACTGGGGCTGATATCAGAACCAATATCTTCTGTCCGGCGAGCTACTGTGTTTGCAGACAAGCTAATAGTGTTGAACATTTGCAGCTTTTCAGGGTACAATTCTTCAACTGCCTTTTAAATGCACATTTTCACTAAATCACCATCGGTAAATGGCTTACCGGCCTTAACTAAAGTGTAACATATTTTAAAACTAGTTCGTACTGCAGCCTCGTTCTGGTGTTTATGTTCAGTAAAAATATTCCGTTGAGAATTAATTAATTTTTTTAAAAAAGGTTACTTTTTCTGAACGCATTTGGCCTTTCAACTCTGCATATTTACTTTTGCATTGTTTTGTTTCCTAATGTCTATGAATATTATACTCTTTAAATACCAATATGGTTTCGTTACAAATAAGGCACAAAACACTGTTATTGTTTTCGACCACAAAATAATCATTACACCTCATTTCATTGAAAACGCGGCAATCACTATCAATTTTCCTCTTTTTTATAGACAACATATTTAAACAGTAACACTTAAAGTAGTAATTAATGAGACAAAAAAAAAACAAGTAATTTATGTTAGTAGTTCTGTAAAACAAAAACGCTGCAAGTGTTATAACAGATGAAATAAGAACAAAGCAATGGAAATCAACGTAACTCTAGCACTGGCAGCCTGACACTGACTAGTCGATTTGTTTGTTTGCTAACCACATAGCAGCATCCTTGAATGGCAGGTGAGTCACGCTGTTCCTAGTAAAGACACCACCCCTACCCCCTCTTGACATTCAGTGTTTTGACTGACGACAAACAGTAAAATGCTAACTTGTACTAATGTCATGTATTAATAGTAAAACATAGTTTAGATGAGTAATGTCTATGACTGTTTTCTGACGAACCGGGCACTGCTTAGTAAATAGATTATTTTTGCGTAAACTACTTATTTTCCGTATAAAAAAATTATAAATCTGAAGGAGTCGTGGGATGAATAAAACACCTTCAGTTTGGAGATCCCTGGTCTATAGTGATAGCAGAGACTGTACCATGAACAAATCACTGTGCACTGTGGGAGACAAACTCCTTCGCGAATGGACTGTTCGCAGGTCATTTACCATGTGTTGATGTATACTAATTGATATCTCTGAACTCAACTTTTGCAACAGTACCAATTTAGCTAACAAACTTCAATGGGAAGGATCACCTGTTGATTAAAATAACTAACTAGAGGCTTACTTCAACGTCTCTCTGGAAGTCAAAAAGGTCAATTCGTTGCCAATTGCTTCCGTCGAGAGCAAGAATGTTCCAGGCACGAGACACTTGGGCACAGCGGCAAAGTGAAACAACATCCAAATAGGAAAAAATTCTGCAACATATTTATTTTCAATTACAGGTAACATAAAACACTTCAGCTTTAGGATGATCTAAACTAAACATTTTGAGTGAAAGAAGGAACCACTGAAACCTACTAAGAAAATAATACTAGATTTAATACTTTTGATCATATAAAAAAGAATATCCACACACTACTCAATCATCAAACATTAAAATAACTAACACAAACAGACACTATGATCCAACAGATAAACAAATGTAATTATAAGCTTAGATATGATATTGTCAAGGTCATAGATGTGTTGGAAGTTATGTCAATGTATAGGTTTTGTCAATGCCTCAATTTATTTTAAAATATATCTCCTAAAATCATGATGTATGAACATTTTAATTTTGTTTATAGTTTTTTTTTTTTTAGTTCATGGTGACTAAGTTTTTGAAGTTATTTATTCATTTTATATTATTTTTAGTTATTTTATTTTCTACAGTATTTAAATTATTTTATACTTTTTTAGCTGAAAGGATGAAATTGACTATAAGTATAAAAAAAAAAACACACCATAATCCTGAAATTCAGCTTTTCTACAACAAAAAATTGTTTAACGATGGCATTACATTCTTTTTTTTAACTTATACAAAAATACATTTTTAGGTCTTACAATAAAAAAACTATTATATTTTTCATATTATACACACTTTATTAGCTAGGTCTACACAAAATTTATATTTGGTTCTTATTCATAGAGTAAAAAAAATATATTATGGCAAAATTTAAACCAGGGTCACATATTTTATAAACAAAATGCCATACAACAACAAAATTTCAATTTTAGTCAATTGAAAATACAGTGCCTCGCAACTATTTGAATTGAGACTATACAGAAACCGTCCTATCCAAAACAGATCAAATAAGGGTAGCTTATTTCTTCAGTGGTAAAATCGTAATTTGCATTACTATATGCATGACATAAGAGTATATTGGTACACATGTGCTGCAAATAAAGGCGCGTTCAGTTCCCGATCCTTTTATGGTGCTTAAAATTATATTATACAGATCACGTTACAAGGAAACTGCATCTCATTGCAGGTTAGATTTTGGTGAATCTGTGAAAAAAATGGCTTCAAAATTAGGGACCGTCCCTAAATTATGTAACACTTTTAGCGGGGGGCTTTCGGCAGCGTTATACACCGTTTAAAGAAACATATGCTTTGAAAATTGAAGAACTTTTACACCAGATAGGTTAAATACATAATAACTCTGAGAAGGAAAAACAGATACATATAGAAATGAAGCAAATCTTTGAGGAAAATGATAGAAAACAAAATCAAATAATCAATAAATATATACAGAAAATTGACATCTTAGAGAAAATGATAAATATTTTGCAAAGACACCTAAAAAAAACACACATAACATCAGACAAAGAATCTCTATGCTATACAAACTCTGAAACTCAAACTGACCAAAATGGACAAAACATGAATACTCCTACTCGTATGCCTGACAATACACAAATTTCTATCGAGGTAGCGGAAGTGAAGTCAAAACAACATCTACTGGAAAGCTGAAGTAGCTAGAGGTAAATTTCTCAGCAAAGAAGAAGCGCCAATGACTCCGTCGGCAAAAAAAAACAAACTACTTCAAATAAATCATTTTCCAGCTGTTCTAGTCACAGAAAGAAGCGACCCACCTGGAAGAATACAAACACCTATTCAGTTTATCTCTACAAGTTGCAAAAAGTAATCAACGAAAATCAGACTTGGACTGAGGGTATGACCATAGAAATAACGCCACAACACCACAGACTATACAAGATTTGACCGCAGAAGCCAGCCAAATCTGCGCAAACAACACTGAATTTTCCTTAAGCAAGTCTAAGATGAAGGAATGTGTCACTCCTGTACCAGAACAATCGGTTGAATTCACAACAAGCCTGGTTTCTCCTCAAGATCAAACTGGTTGCAAATCTCAATGAACTCCACCAGTTGGTGCGCAACCACTGAAACCTGATGAAACAATAGAACAGTTTTTTAAGCAAATATTCAAAAATATCGAGTCAGTATTCTGGAAAATCAAACAGACCAAAGCTTACTTTTCCCTGGCAAGCCAACTGTGAATGCAGAAGAAGATGACACACTGACACAGAATCCAAATCCCCATTTTTTATACAACACTTCAACAGTAAAAGCCCGGTGCAAAATACCTCAAAGAAGCAGATTATTCATCAATTCCAAACTAAACTTCAGCAAAATCTAACAATATTTCATCAGAATGTCGATCAAATCAATAACAGTCGACCAAAATCATCTTCTCAGTTCATTACAGCCTGCTATTTTGGTAATAACTGAACATTGCCAGTCAATGAAAAAGTTGGCAAACACACGTCTCCTGAACTACACCTTAGCCGCTTCCTGTAGTAGAGAAAATAACTTGAAAGCGGCGTAGCAATATTTTACGCAAACGGACTAGACATTGAGATAGAGAGTATGAATGTTGAAGCATTGAGTGTGCCTCTTGTCTGTGAAATTTCGGTAGTTGAGATTTCCTGGTCTAATAGAAAAGAACATTTACATATTCTTGGGACCTACCTACCACCAAGTAACAGTTTGGAGAAAGCCTCCGAGGCTTTTGAGGTTCTATCTGTTGCCCTGGAATCATTGTCAGAAAAGGACTATCCGGTGGTGTTAGTTGGGGACATCAACATCAATGGCTTAAAGTCTTCAAGGCAAAAGTTGGAGCTCAACGAACTACTAGTTGAATATGGTATGGCTAGAATCCTACTCCCTCCCACAAGGATAACGGCAACCTCATCTACTTCCACAGATACAGTGAGTTCAGCTAAGACTTCTTCCTGACATTACTGTTCAGGTGCTGCGAACAGGGATCTCTGACCACACAGGTCAGCTTTCCGAGGTCAGTTTCAAAGTCCCCTCAGACAAATCTACATCTTCGGTTCGGCGCCACCTTAAAATCGAGAACTTGTCCAATTTGAAAGCATACCTGGGTTGTGAATCATGGGAGTCACTATATGAATCATGTGATGTAGAAGGTTCATACAACAGCTTTATTGGCATAATTTCAACATCTCTTGACGCAGCGGGCACTCTCAAGAAATCACGTAATAGAAATGGCAAAAGGAAATTTCATTATTACGATGAAGAAACAAGACATTTGAAGACCCAATTTCTTGCTGCTCAGGAATCCTATATTCTTGGTGGAAGTCAGGATGTCAAAAGACATGCATCCGATCTAAAAAAGCTTTACGATATCAAATTGAAACAACTCAGAAAAGATGCAAATGCTAAACTCATTCAAGAAGCAGAAAATAAAAGTCAAGCTATTTGGAAATATATAAATTTGGAAAGGACCCTGAAAGTTTCAGGAAACATAACTCAAAAGCTCAGAATTGATGGAAAATTGGTCACAGAATCCGAAGCGCTTGCAAACCATTTCAATGAGTATTTCTGTATAATAGCTGACAAAAACCTGTATGAAAAACAAACAACAAACTCACATGAAGTGCATGTACAACCTCCTGATATAAAGTTTACATTGTTCTCCTTATCTCCAACTGATGTAGATGAGCTGAGTGATATTATTCATAAGTTAAAGCCAAAAAAATCCACTGGACTTGATGAGATTTCCTCACAAATCTTTAAACATTGCAGTGAAGCGCTAATACCTCCGTTGGTTCATATCACAAACTTATCCTTCAAACTCTGCGAATTTCCAAGAAAGTTGAAAGTTTCCGGAGTAGTTCCTCTGCACAAAAAGGGTCCTAAGGAAGATGTCAGCAATTTCAGGCCTATCTCCCTCATCTCAACATTCCCTAAAGTTGTTGAGAAGATAGTGCTCAGGTGAATTTTTGATCATATGTCTCTGAACCACCTTCAGACTAATCGACAACATGGGTTTTTAAGCAAAAGATCGACTTTAACTGCACTGACGGACATGGTTGAGCATATCATCGATCAAATTGAAGAAAAGAATACAGTCACTGGCATCTTTCATGATATGACCAAGGAATTTGACTGCCTTGGCCATAATCTGATTCTCGAGAAGCTTACTCTGTTGGGTTTCATGGACACTGCGCTGAGATGGTTTTCCAACTATCTTCAAGGTAGAGAGCAGTTGGTGGAGTTAGACGATGTGCGGGACAATTGCCAATCGAAAATCAAATCTGGCCTTCTCCCTCTGTCAAGGGGCGTGCCCCAGGGATCAGTCCTTGGACCTGTTCTCATCATTCTTTTTGTGAATGACCTGCCAGGATTCCTCAACAACCATTGCTGTTATGGTACGCAGACGACTGTTCTCTTGACATCTGGAAGCTCAGCGGAATCTCTTGAGATCGGTTCATTGGTGGCGCTTGGCTATGCGGAAGACTATTGCAGCAGCAATGACTTAATTTTCAATGAGTCTAAAACCAAACAGCTTACGTTTGGAAGCAAGAAGGATGAGACGGCTCCACTGCCAGATCTGCTTCCTGTGAATAGCACGAAACATCTTGGAGTTGTGCTGGATGATCGACTCTCTTGGCAAGACCATTTAGACCATCTTTGTTGAAAACTTAGCAGTTCTCTTTTCGCATTGAGAAGAGTCAAGAATACCAGCACTCAGGAAGCAGTACTAATGGCATATCACGCCCTCTTTGAAAGTCATCTGAGGTATGGAGTTGCTGTTTGGGGGTCTGCTGCCCACACTCATCTGGAGTGAGTCTTGATAATACAGAAGAAAGCTATCAAGATCATGTTTGGTATAGGGTGGCGAGATAGTTGCAGAGAAATATTCAGAGCACATAATCTGTTAACTGTTATTAGTCTCTACATAGTTGAATCCATTGTTCTGGCCTCTGCCAAACCCTTGAAGCGCAATGAGCAAGTCCATCAATATGGAACCAGAAATGTTTTAAACTACAGCCTCCCTCCTCATCACCTGACTCTGTACGAACATAAGCCATCATACGCCGGTGCAAGATTTTTCAAAAATCTTCCTCAAGAACTGAAAGATGACAACCCAATGACTTTGAAGAATAAACTTTTTAGCTGGTTCTCGAAGATGCCATTTTATAGTGTCAAAGAGTACATGGACTGGCAAAACTTTAACTAAACACTTTTGTAATTTACTTTGTATTAACACCATTCTTATCTCTAAGATTGTGAATAAAGATTTCCGTATTCTGTTATGGGGGAGGGTGGGGGGTTTCAACGCAGCTTTACATAACTATTAAACCTTAACAATTTGTTTAAATTCATTCACAAAATTTGACGGTTTACCAAAAAATGCAAGATTTTTTAACAAAATGTTAAAGTTATATTCTCCCCCATTAGAAAACAAAATCAAAACAATGACTATCATAAATCATAATCTGCATGAAAGTAGACAAAAATTGGAGGGGGTTTGTTGGTAACAATGTTACGTAGTTATTGAGGGGGGGGGTTTAATATTACCGTTATACGGAGAGGAGAGGTCTTAAAAGCCCAATTTTAGCATTACATAATTTAGGGACGGCCCCTTAGGAGTGGTATCAAGTACTGATTATAAAATTTACCCCCTAGACTTTATTAATCCTTTGTTTGTTAGCAGATATTAAATACCAAAGCCTACATTTTAGAATTATGTTATCAACTTTATATGAAGAATCAATATTATAACATAGTTTTAATTATAATATAAGTTAATCATCAAAGTGCAGACATCATCTAATACACCTGGTTTAGATATCATTGACATTTGATTGGCAATCATCCTCGCACTGACCACTAGCCTTCAACTCCACTGTATACAGATTTGGAGATACAGATCTCCAAATGGAGATAGTCACAAGTTCACTATACCATGTTCTTACTTTAAAATAAAATTTGTCACATTATCTTGCAATTATATTTACAAAATACCTTTGCTACTCCTAATAAGGTATGAATTTTTATTTTGAATCTAGATTTTCTTTCAAACTGTCAACAAAAATAAATAACTGGATAATTTTTATCATAATAAACCAACTATTATATTTTTATAAAACTACGTAGTTTGATAAAAAAAAAAAAAAAACAAAAAAACAATGTAATAGACTAAATAAAATATTCATATCTAGCACTGTATTACTTTAATTTTAGAAAAAAAAGAATTAAATATTAAACAGAATTGCACTTTAGGATGGATTATTATACAGATATAGAGTTAAATTGGCTTCATACAATACAGGGCTTTTTTGTACATAGATTACCTCAATTTGGAGGCATGCAGTCTGTAAACTTATGCAATATCTAAGGCAAATTTGGGTTATAAATTTGAAATGTTATATGCTTGTAGGGATCAGGGATAAATCAGGGAATGTTATGCTTACATCGATATTATATTATTATATCAATATTATTAGGAGCGGCCGTATATAAGGGGCTAAGGCGTTGGCTTGCCATGTAGTTGGTCCGGGTTCGATTCCCGATATGACCATTAACAGTTTTTGCCCTGCCGCTCTCGTGGTTCGGAAGTCACGTTAAGCCGTTGGTCCCCAGGTTAAGTGTTAAAGAGGGCTTCTTAGCCCTAACTTCACCTGGTAAAATAAGACAAACTTTAACTTTTAACTTTATATTTAGGTATTATTAATTGTGCAATGTCCGATGTAAGAAATGCAAGTCTACAATTAGTTGACAATTTTCTAGCAAGTGGGGTGGCATTGAGACCGGGAAGGTCCACCAAGCTTTGATACACTGAGATATTTTATTTTTAGCTTCTTTCAATTAATTTTTAGTTCTAAGCTATTTACTGTTTTATTATGTAATCACTAGATGTACACGTATCTGCATTTGGCATCTCTATATAAATTTACTATTTTTTTTTTTTTTACCTACTCTCTTATAAAATTGGATTTATAAGTACTTCCTTAAATATAATTCCTTAAATATTCCTTATAAGTCACCTAAGGATTTATAAGTACTTGAATTCATAAGCAAAAATAAATTAATTAAATGGGCTGTATATATTAAAATATAGGCAAGACATCTTGAAATAAATTACATAGAGAAAAAAAATTGACTATAAATAATGATTTGTTTTACCCTCCAAGCACCAATATTTGCAATGAAAAAAGGTTTTGTCATTTGCCAAATCCAAATTAACGATCACGATTAATTTAAATAATGTATCACTCTTCTTGCATCACACTGTGCTTCAATTACATTTAGGCCCCTTCCTATGTGGGCGACAGGAGCGATGTGACAAGAACGACAAAAGCGTTTTAAGCGGCACAGCACGCTGGGATCATCCGTATTTGGTAGGTTTTTGCGTCGTACATGGACTGGCGTTGCAGGTGACAATAATTAATTGCTAATGTTCTCGAATTATCAGTTTCACTATGATCTCCAAAGAGAAAAGACAGAAGCTGATGTTTCTAGATAGTTCTATGTTGGGTACGCATATTTTAGAAGAAAGGCGACCGATAGATGTGAAAAGAACATTGTTTTTAAAGAAAGAGCGTTGTATGGCGAGTTCCATCATCTTTATAGAAGATTATGCCAGCACCCGGAACTATTTCGTACTTTTACTAGAATGTCAGTTGAAACATTCGATTACATTATCAGCGTTTTAAGAAGTGATAACAATTTTAAAACAACAAACTTTCAAAAACCAATCTAAATTGAAGAGCGTCTTATTGAGACCCATCCCCACCAACACTGGAAGATTGAGTACTGGGTAATGGCTCAAAACCAGACAAGCAATAGGATCACGAGCGGCAGTCAGAGGTTTAATCACAACTCGGCAGCTGAGCAAAATAAACTATTTATTTATTTATAAACATTATAAACAATTAAACAAATAACAATTAACATTATAAAAATTATAAACAAATTTGGCATAAGGCCACAATCTCAGAAATAACACTCAAAACAAGAAATACATTATGAAACACAAAATAAACAATGAATTATAAATTACACGAAATAAAATACCGAACACAAATTTTGTAAACAATACAAATACCAAAAATGACATTACAGACATGCCTATCTGCAGAATTACTAGATAGACAAAATTTAAGAGAATTTCCATTGAACAAATTTTGAAATTTGAACAAAACCAATTAACCGGCAATTTAGCCCACATCCCATGATTCTACCAAGTCCTGGGAGTCAGCAGGAATCCCTGGGCAGCTCTGAATTGAAGAAAAGTAAAAACGTTATTAAATAATCCCCTTTTGCTGAAATGTTTAAAAATTAAGCAACTAAAAATAAAATATAGCATGGTACCGTTTTATTAAAAACTTATTTAAGAATACAATTAATAAAATAAATAACACAAACAAACTTAACCACTAGGCCTAACTAGAAAATAAAAAATTCCATAATTTAAACAGTAGGAAATAAAATTTTAAAGACGTACATAAATATTACGTAAGTACCTAACAGATATAAATTATTCAAACAAATTTAACAGTAGGGCCTAACAAATATACAATTTAAAAGAATATGACAGTAAAATAAACTAATTAAAGGTTAATAACAATAAATTTTTCAAACGTGTAACAAACTATTTCAAGCCTTTAAAACTTTAGCTCGCTTTGTTAAATAATTAACACTGTTCTTTTTTTTTTTTTAGGTCGAGGCCTAATGAGGATTTTCTTTTTTATATGTCACAAAATCTTGATTACACACCCCCAGCTCAGCCGCCGGGAACAAAATAGAAAGGACTGACCTGAAGACAGAAGAAGGGCGTCCTAAGTTGTAAAGAGGGCAAGCAGAGGCGCACATTAGCCTCTATAACATGGTCCCCAGGCCAGGCCAGCACAGTAGAAATTGCAGCAGAGCGGCCGGACGGCAGGCTGAGGGAACAAGTCCTCGAGGACTCCGAAGTTAATTGCTTTTCAAGCCGCTTATGATGTTAACAGGAAGAAGAAAAAACTAATCACAAAACCCAAGCGAACTGGTGAACCGAAAGCCGGAACCACGGAACAGACCAAGGCCTGAGCCAACGGCCACAAAAGTAACAAATCAACAGTGCAAAAGCGGTCTCAGGCAGCCTCGTAAACAAAAGAGAAGAGAAACAAAAATGTACCAGTTAAAAGACCCAGTAAATTATTCTGATTCATAATCTCTCATTAATTAACTTGTTATAGTAGAGTATATGGCGCATATTCCACAGTGAAAGATACTTTTGCACTGTAGCAATGAATTCTTCCACATACATAATGAAAACACGCGTAGACTCTGAACGCAACGGCCGATCACTGTCGCCGTAAATGCTGGTGTCGCTGTGGGCGCGTCCGTCCTATGTGAGCTTCGCGGGCGACATCAGCTACACCAGCTTTACTTTGCGGGCGACAGCAGCAGGAAGATACGAACTTGTTTGTAGCTACAAAATACGCTCGAAACGGAACACACACAAATGTCACTCCTGTCATCCACTAAGGACACTCCAATTCATTAACATTGGTTTGAAATGTTGCTGCTCTTGTCGCGTCGCTCCTTTGCCCACGTAGGAAGAGGCCTTACTCTCTTTAATAAATTTTCTATCAAAATAAAGAACAATTTAAAAAATAAATACTGCTATATATATAAAAACTTATCAATGGTTTAGGTTATATATAACTAAAATAAATCATTCTTCTTTGGAAGTTTACAAATTATTCTATGAATCTAAATTGTTGTAAGTGAAACTCACCGAAGAAGCAGTTCTTTTGGAAGTTTTTTATTAATTTGAGCTTCGTCTTCAAGAAATACTCGAGTCAACTGAAACAAAATGCAACTTCATAGTCATTGAAAGGTATACTAGTCCCTACCACTGAAACCACCCTAAACATAGATCACACAATGATAAATAAATATCTTGAGTAAAAATTGATCAAAAAGGTAAATATAATGCAATTTTATGGTCATTAGAAAGTATATATAGGATTAGGGAAGAGTCTGGAATATATTTATTAATTTAAAAACTATTGAAAGAAATTTAATGAAACTTTGAGTTATATAAATGTTCCTATACCAAACATTGACATATTTTACTTGTTTTCTCATAGCCAGGGGGAAAGCCCATGAAAGAAGTCTAACAATTTTAAATTGAGTTATACCTCCTTTTAAAGGTCTTTGTTTGTATAACACAAAAGTACAAAACTGAGGTCAAAAGAATGACCCAGTCAGAAAATATAACCTTTCAAAGAATGTAATGTCATACAACTAATGCTGTTTAAGAACAAGGATAAGATAGTTATTATCTATTGTTGCGTAAAGCTATAATTTAACTCGCTGAATATGATAAATAAATTCATAATAAGTTTCTAAAACTATTTTTTAGGTAAACCTACAGTCAAAAGGGTTTTAATAATTTTTCCTACTTTTATTTTTGTTAAATAGCATAGTTATTTTTATAACACAGTCATTTGTTGCATTTTTTAACAACCAATGACACACTCAACAACAGGGACCTCAAACAAATATTAAATAAATAGACGTATAACTAATAAGAATTAGTAATACTTTATAATTATTTTAATATAAGTATATAGGTTGGCACTGGTGGTGCAATGCTGTAACCCAGCTACTTGAGGACAAAGTGTTGATTGTAGGCGATAGGTTCTACGCTCAGTCCTCTTAATACCGACACAGCGTCCACTCAATGGTTGCTATCGACGCAGATACTACTACAGAAGTCTGGAATTTCCATGTCGGATGGTAATCATGGTTCAGATGTTGTTAAGGAAGAAGTGTCAGGCTTGTTAATTACCTGTAAATCAAACCAACACTACATGGTTCTGATTTCACCTAAAGCTGTAGGTCTCTAGTTGCCCTAGCTATTCAGCTATTAATAAATAGCTCTTTCTGAGGAACAGTTGATCTAGAATTTGTTCGATGGACAGATTTTATTTTGTACATGCTCAAATCCCATATGTACGTCTTTTTGCCAAAATAGAAATTAATTTGACTAATGTCAAATAAGGCTTATAATGGTACCAATCAATTCTGGAGATGTTTTACTATCTATGCCAATATATTTATTTACTAAAAGTGTGTTACACCTAGACGGGTACATGTAGCTGGCAGTTGTTGGAGGGGTGGGGCAGGGTGCTCTCGCATTATAGAGCTATGAACTTGTTTTTAAATCTTTGAAAATGTCATGAAACTCCCCAAAGAAGGTGAGCAGTGAGTCCCACCTAGATGGGTACATATAGTTGGCAGTTGTTGGAGGGATGGGGCAGGGTGCTCTCACATTATAGAGCTATGAATTGGTTTTTAAATTTTTGAAAATGTCATGAAACTCCCCAAAGAAGGTGAGCAGTGAGTCCCACTTAGACAGGTACATGTAGTTGGCAGTTGTTGGAGGGGTGGGGCAGGGTGCTCTCACATTATAGAGCTATGAATTGGTTTTAAAAATTTTGAAAATGTCATGAAACTCCCCAGAGAAGGTGAGCAGTGAGTCCCACCTAGACAGGTACATGTAGTTGGCAGTCGTTGGAGGGGTGGGGCAGGGTGTTCTCGCATTATAGAGTTAGGAACTTGTTTTAAAATCTGAAAAAAATACATTATTTATGTCTTACAGAAACTGCTTTAGTAACCCCTTAATTGCACCATTATTACTGTCAGTCTGTCAATGGTGCATATTTACCGTTTTCTTCTTGATTGTATTGTGCATTCACCAAATAACTGTTTATTATTGTACGTGTAATGGTGGGTAAATAGGTCAATTCCATCACTCCGAGAAATAAGGTGATTACTACTATAAAATTAGTGATTGGCATTTTGATTTTATCTAAACTCTGCCTAATTCAGCCCTATAATGGACTATTGAAGAAACAAAGTATGTTATTATTTTTATAACCATGTTATCTATAAATGTTGATATAAGTTTATAGTATAAATTTGTTCAAAAAAATGTGTCCTAGCAAAATTGCTCATGTAAATAAATCTGATATTTATTATAGAATTTGTTGTGTTGATTTCTCACCTGATTCTTTATGTTATGTATTGATTGTATTGTGAATAACTGTTGTCAGATATTCAATTTTTGACAGCATTTAGATTTATTTCATTGTTAATTCTCGTATGAACAGCACTTTTTAGGTTGTGTTGCAAAATACTATAAATTACAGTTTTCACTTTTAGTTGTGAAAAAATCATTAGGCCAATTGGCCAAGAGTGTTAGCAAGATGTTTATTTTTGTATTTGAAGTTAAATCTCTTAAGATGAAAAAATTTGATTCACAAAACAAACTGTTCATAAATAGTATTGTGTCTTATTTAAAATAAAATACTAACAAATTTTAAAGTCTGCCATTTTGGCAACAATGTTGCACCAGATTTGCACAAAGACTAATTTTATTTATTTTAAAACAAAGGAGAACAAAGAGTCATAAATTTGCATATATTTGACAGAAAAATTTTATCTCAGGTTGACAAAATGAAATTTCTGGGACAGTATAGGCCTATTGATGAAAACTTAAGTTGGGACTGTCATCTACATGAATGTATTACTCCTGCAACTTAGATGTACTCAAAATTATATACCATGCTCATGTACCGTCCAATTTGCTTATTGTATGTCTGTGTACGAAGGTATATATATCTGAAGAAAATTTGTATAAAATACTAATACATGATACAAAAAGAGGGCTTTGGTACAATGCTAAATTTAAATGTTGGTGTCTCTGTGAGAAAACATTTTTATTGGATTAAACATCTTAACAGTATATAGTGGGTTTATATATTTCAGAATGTATAAAGTATTTTTTTAATAACTAAACCTTAGGATAAATTACAATATTTTTACAAAAAAATTCTTTTTCTAGAATAAAATTACTAAAACAGACTTCTCAGTAAATTAAAGATAAATGTAAACAAATTTAGATTTAAAATAAAATTTAACTAAAAATCTATTTTATTCTGAACAAGAATTTTATCATGGTTAAATTAAGTTTAAAGTTGTATAATTTAGTATACATACTTAGTAGCTTTATTAAGTAAACTAGTTAAATTAATATGGTTAATGTGACACTATTCACTATATAAATGTTTAAAAATGAATAAAGATTGATTGATCTACTGTCGGAGCAGAAATTTTGTGCACCCAAATTTGAAGGTTGTTTTCTAAGAAACTAAGAGGCATATGAAAAATTTAATCACACCATTATATTCCTCATTTAATTGTACGTTATGACATATGCATTTTAAAATGTTGTTAAAGGTCATGGTAATTTTTATCCTAATTGGAACAAAAAAGTATCAGAATTTTAACAAGTTTTCACTGTACATCAATTTTACATTGTTATTACTAAAAATTCTAGTTTATTCCATTTATATTTGAATACCTGGATGTTTTGTTTATACCAGGAATGTTTTCTAAAATTTTAATTAACTTCAGAATTTTAATTTTTTGATAAAAAAGTTCTTATCAATTCCCTATATCATTGTTTTAATGCCTTCTAGAGCGTAAAATTAATTACTTGGTCTTGTAATCCTTATTACATGTATTATAACAACACATCACTTCTATATGTGTAATTAAATACGGTGTTTTTTAAACCAATTTTAATAAAATTAAAATAACTTTAAATTATTGTTCCAGGTAGGATAAAAATTATTAAAATTTTTAATAAAATTTATAAATGCAAATGTTGTAAAGTACAGTTAAACGAGTTAAAAATGTCTGATTAGATTTTCTGTAGTCCTCTTTAGTTCCATAGAAAAAACCTTCAAATTCGAATGCACATAATTTCTGCACCAAAAATAGGGTTGAATTTTGAAGGTAACTATTTCAAAATATTTTATAGTGAAGAATAATATTTTTAACATTCAAAGCTGTTTTCCAATAACATTTACATCTAAGTAAATAAGTTAACGTACATACACTAATGGTATATTATATGTACTCAAATTTTGTATTGTTTTATATCAGGAAGAATCAATTCCAATAAATATATTCAAAAGTTATTTCAATTTGAAATATTCTGTATTACTTCATAAATGTGATAAATTCCAAATCAACTAAATGCAAATTTATTAAACCCGAGATCTGGGGTTAGCACATATTTCCAAGAGTCAAAATGTCCTGGATCAACAAACGTTCCACGTTCCGACTTCTGTACTAAAACATATTGTTTACTAATAGATATCAGACATATAATGGAACAAAATAATTGAGGAAGTTTTTTATTATATGTATCAAATTTTGTTCCACTAAAAAAATATCTTAATTGAACTATTAAATGAAAAAAAAAAGTGCAAGTGTTTAGATAAAAAAATTGCATTCCATTGCCAAATGTTTGTGTTTTTACATTTTACCTATTAAATATGAACTCAATAATAAATTTCTTTGTCATATGTGTTGAATAAGTGTTTTACATCAATTAAGAATCATTAGTAAATGACAAAGAAGTGTTTAGCCTAAATTAGGCCTAAAATTTAGCTAATGGTATTATAAGGAAACACGGTACAATGGAATCTCGATAGTTCGACACTCCTTAATCATTTATACCAGCCATAGCAGCATGATAAAGCAATTACTGTACGTGGTGTGTCATACAACCAGGCACAGGCCAACAAAATAACAGTGTCATAATTGAAAAACAGTTAAAAATTGAAGTTACTGGATCTTGCAAGTCCTGTATTTCTCTACTTTAATATCTATGTACTGAAACCGTGTACTAATTCATACATTGTAACACTTAATTCTAGGTTTCCTTTCCTTTTTATATTTTTCAAGATAGAGAAATACAGTATACAGTAATTTCCTTATAAGAATCGTTTTTTTATTTATACTTTTCACGTTTGTCATACATTCTTAATATTCTGACGCTTTGATACTTCCAAAACCCTACTATCAACAACATGTGTAACTATCTAAGTTTTACATGTGTTAACTATCTTTATAGGTATTTCTACTTCATTTATGGTTTTATTTATAACACAAATTTGTTTAACTTATGTGTTATTATGACATTTAATGCGTACAAAATACTAAAATTTAATTTGTAGTTTTTTCTTCAGTTCAAATCATCTGTTTAAAAATTTATTTCCAATGTATGCCCTACATATATAAATATAAAATCTAACCTATCAAGTAAAAACAAAATATTTCCAAATACCATATATCAATGAATATAGTTAAATTTTTGGGATATAGGCTGTACATATAAGTAACAACACAGGCCTGATTTTGATATTTAGCTGCATTTACTAAATTTGTCCCATGTAAATGAATAATTTTTGTTTACATTCAAAAAATATATTAGATTTTTTAGTAACAAAGGTATCACTCTCATGTAAACAAACTTATTAGCTATAGAGTCTAAAACAATTTTTGTTGCATTTTTACTGATTCACATATAAAAAATCATACAGGCTAGATTGACAAAATTGTTGTATAAGAATCGAAACATAAACAAAAAAAACCAAAAATACAATGTCAAACTTACTTAAATACAAAGACCATTTATTTATTCCAGATCACATTAAAGACATTTTGGCTATCTTCGAATCGTTTACAAATATTTTTAATTGCCTCTACAGAGAGCTCAAAAATATGATTTTTATTTGGAATTTTGAAATATGTTGGTTCTTTCTAAATCAAAGTCACCATATTTTAATTATTGTTTTCGTAAAAGTATAACTTTATAAGAAATTACATCTCATTGACAGAGAAAAAACTATGTCAAAGCAAATAAAATAGTGAAAATCATGTTGCTAGGTTAATTTATTTTAATTTCATAAAAAAGGACAGTGATTTATCAAAACCTGGCCTCACATTTTGAGAACTTTACAATTACAGGAATCTAAGGATAATCTGCTAGTCACTGACAAAAAATTTTTAGTTTTTAAGGAAGTCCTAATAGGATTTCTACTAATTCCTTACAATTAGCGCTGTGGTTTACAGCACATATATACAAAAAGAGTTAAGACTAAACACTTGGACATTTCTTAAAATTCACCTTTTAACAGGCCTTGGCCAACAACAAATGATAGGGAACCTATTGACAAATCAAATATAACTTTAAACTAAATCTTCAAGCCTAATTAATTTTATATAACCTTGTGTTTTGCTGCTTGGACACAAACCTTTAAGGACTTGACTTTAAATTTATTATTTTGACTACACATATTACATTCAATGTAGTGATTGAAAACATAATGTGCATTTAATTGTTAAGCTATATACAACTAGTCTATATACAGTTCTGTACCAACCAAAAGTACTGATTTAACCTTGACAGTGGAATCAGCTGTTTCCTAGTCAGCATCAGCATAACAAAGAACTATTATCTAGGATGATATTATTAACACGTTACCTCTATTTTGTGTCTCGTGTTGTGTATCATGATATCGTGAATAAAAACAGACTTCATAAAAGCTGCATTTAATTTTAAGCTCAATAGAACCTCGGTCCCGAGGCCTCAAAAGGCAAAAAAATTACTTAAAGATAATGAAGTCTTTGTTTGGGTATTGCCTTCTGTCAATAATTAATATAACATAAACGACCGTGTTTTTATTGATTAAACATTCACTGATTATATTAGGAAAGACATGAAATTTCAAAACTTTGCTTCTTGATAAGATTCAAATAATTTATAAACAAAGGACACATGAACAACTGCAAGCTAAACATTGACAACACATTGACAGTGACAATATGTTTATTACTAGAAAACGATCTAGACGAACTTGAGTATCTCTTTTTTACCAAAGCTTCATAAATTTAATATAAAAAGGTTTTGTACTATAACAAAGTGTATACTATAACAAATCACACAAACTTCTGTTACAAAAATTATTATAAATAAAATCTAGTTAGTCCAAATATAATATAGTATCTTATTTCAACATATTGTTGTGCAAGAATAACATCCCTTACTCAAGTATAAGATTTTCTTTCTTTTTATCACAGGTACTCTCTTCAAGAACCGAAAATAGTAAACCAACGTTGCTAAAACACCCAAATAATACATCCTAAAAATATTTTAAAATTATATTGATTTACAAAATTGTATTTGTCAGCAATTTGCCTGATTGCATAAGAGATCTAAAGTATTTTTCAATATGACTTCAATCTATTTGTCAAAGACGAGTCTTGGACAATGCAAAAACTATTACTAATTATAGATATAGCACAATAACAAACTGCCTTAGTGTAAAAAACCCTAAGCCAAAATGTTGCTACAAGATTTGTCATCAAGCATATTCACAAATAGGTATGATAATAATCATTATTAGAGAATGTATTCAATATAATCTAAAACAGTATCGCAAGACCAAAACCGTTGTAGCTAGAATGACAAGGCATATTTGTATGATGTATATGCTCAATATGTTTTTATTTATTTATATTTAATTATAATGGCTACTGTTTTACTACCCATGATTTCCTATTTGTTGCAGTATAACTTTTATTTATGGTACCGGGAGACTGAGCATAGCTCAATTGTATTTTGCAAACTAAAGAGGTAGCATTCATATCTCCCAGAAGATCCTGAGGATCGTTTGTCATTGCTCACCTTGTAGGTTATTAATAAGATTTCGTTTCGGAGGTCTTCCGTGATTACCCCGTTTGTGGAACTTGGCATGCAGCCTCACGAAGACGCTCTGTTACAGGTCCCTATGTGGATCTCGGCCCACGGCCTCGCAGGGGAAAGTTCGCCCTGCGGACTCACAGAGGTACTCGGCTACAGTGCCGTTTGTGTATCTCGGCATGTCGCCTCATGAGTAATATCGGTCTACGGCCTCGCCAGGATTCTTAAGTAGTAGGACCATGAAGTTTGGTTTTTGGGGCAGTGGAGCTCTTAAACATAGTCTTTTCTTTTAATCTGGTGGTATATTAGTAAGTAATAGAAGAATACCTTTAATTTAATACCCACTATGGTGTATTAGTTTAACATTACCCAATTTTGGGTTTTTGAGCATATTTTTTATTTGTGAGTAGGCAAAACCCCTAAATGTTGTCTCTTCCAAAATGTAAAATGGTATAATGTGATTTAGGAGATAAATACCTATATTTTGATACCCCACTTTCTGCTAGAAGTCGGCAATGGTTCCATATTGGCTTTTCTGTTATAAGTCGATAACACGGGGCGTTAGTTCGGGCAAACAACGCTGATTTTATAAGGGTTACCCTTATTCTGCAAAATAAATAACATTATACTGCTAAGTAACTATAACAACACACACAAAAGCCACGGTACCTAGAAAAGAAGACGGTATGTATCACGCGCATCTCCCATGACGTCACATGTGCTAAATGGTAAAAATGAACACATCAATATTGTTCTAATTCCCGTAATTACAATTCAAACTAATAAGTGATACATACCTTGCTAACTATTTAGCTGAATGCTTCTGATTACTGCGCAGTCTCGTCGTGATACACGTAAAGTCTAGGAGCTTCTGGATATATATATATATATATATATATATATATATATATATATATATATATATATATATATATATATATATATATATATATTGTATGGTTTGTTGTCATTTACCATTTCTTAATTATAAAGCTACGATGTATATTTGGATAAAGCTGCGCGGGGGTGTGATGTTCGCGTCCACAAAATTTCTTTAAAGCTGTACCTACACCCTGAGTAGTTCTAAACGAGCAACACATCTGGTAGCTGGATTGTCACGATTTTGTGATATACCAGCATGGCAGCTACCACAAAATAAGATAGTGAATACATATTATTCATAAGTATATGATTAATGATTTAGGTTTATCGTTAATCCTAAATGATAACACACGAGCATTGCTTTAACGTCCGTTGGTCGACGTCCGTTGTATCTCTGCGACAGACGCAGTGCGGAAGTCGTGCCTGACGGACTAACTAGGATTGCTAGCTGTGACGGACGTCATCAACAACGTCCGATGATGGCAACGCTCTTATGGCCATAGTCTTAAGATCCGTTTATACGACGCGGGACCCGCCGAGTATGTGATAACCTTGATCAGTGACTCATCGAGTTCCGCGTTGTCAGCACAGCATTCCCGCGACGTTGTGAGCTATAGTAATAATAATAATAATAAATGTTTTTATTGCATATTTTTACATTTGTATAATGCATCGCAATCGTCATTTCTATGAAATATTTGAACTAAGCTAAAATTATTCATTCACGCTTACATCCAGATCCACATTCATACGTACAATAAGCATGCATTCACACGCCCATTCTTCAAAAAAATGAAAAAAGAAAAAAAAAGCTAACTCGGAGTTGCTCGCACGAGCCTGAGACGGTTCCCGCCAGTTGTTCGGGTTTTGGGCTCAGCAACATGCGAACCTGGTTCGGCTCGTTCTACTGTGGACACGACCTGCTATAGTTCGTCTGTTTCTCTCCGGTCACTAACAATTAGGAAGAATATAGGAATGTACAAATTTATTTTTTTAGTGCGAACTAAACATTATTTACCATTTAACTGGGAATTGCTTTTTTACTAATTATAAATGTTAAAAAACTGACTTTCGGACAATTTTAACACATAAAAGCTATTAATTTGAGTTTTACAGTAAAGTAAAATTGTTTATAAACGGAATATAACACATAAAAGCTATTAATTTGAATTTTACAGTAAAGTAAAATCATTTATAAACGGAATGAAATAAAAATTACACATTTTATAGGATTTTATAATTCAAAGTACCTGTTCAACAAATAGACTGAATACGACATTTTAAAAACAATAATAGAATAAAAACCAATTGATGGTAAACTTTACCTCTTTTGTTCCGCCACCAATCTTCAGTTTTTTCTTACACTACCGGTTTCGGAGACTAATCTCCATCTTCAGGTGTTCACTAAGTGATTGGTGGCGGAACAAAAGAGGTAAAGTTTACCATTAATTGTTAATATTAACCAATCAGGATAAAATACCGATAGAATAATCATGGAGAATAAAAATATAATTCATCATGGCATTAAAAAAGTTATTAATTAGCATTGATAGCATTTACAACCTAAAGAGATGTCACCTAAGTTTATTTGTACATATGGTATATACATAATTAGTTTTGGTGATCGATTCCAGTAAACCACGTATATCTTTCCCACAACAGTGAACATATTTAATGAAATATTCATAGAAATGGCACCCAACTGATTCTATATCGAAATTGTTGTCGGTTTTTTTCTGTATTGTCAAAATTGGTTTTCCATTAGCACTTTCCGGCACTCTCTCTTCTTATCATAATCTAATAAACATCGTATTTTATCAATTGTCACAGTAAAATAATTTTTAAGACTATAAATAATTGGAAAATAATTGTTGTACGTTGTGAAAATAATTTTATTTTTCTATAAAGGCCCTGGTTGTGATTCATTAATTCACACCAGTTCCTACTGGCTCGGCAATATATCGACAAGCTCACACATAATCACGAGCCTTGTGCTGTTGGAACAGTTGGCTTGCAAGACAAGTTTGCAGAACAAGACAAGTTTGCAGAACAAGACAATCTGGCAACCACATGACGTAACAATTCCATTCCACAGCCGTCAGCATAAAGCCTTCATCAAAGAAACTGAATAGTAGTTCTGAGAAGGGCGAGGAGAGAACAATTAAATCAAATGTCTAAGAAATGCCGTCTTCACTGCCAAAGGCAAATGCAAGTCAAATAATATCTGAAAGGGACCAATCTATGTTTCTCAACTATCTAGATTGGATACGTTTTTAATGAAAAGTTGTTCATTGTGTTTTTAGCTGGTATTTACAACGTAATATTTTTGTAATTTATTGTCTTATTCTGTTCATGGTTTGTGAAGTTACTAAATATTGTTCATTACATGTACTGTATTTATATTGTTTTTAAATTTTTATCTTAAGTTAATTGATCATAGCTGCAAGCATACACAGTTACTAAGTTAGTTTCTTTTCTAGGGTATATGGTAGGGCCTATAAGTCATTATACTAAGTAACGGTATTATGTTGATCACTGGGGACTAATGCAATGCAGAAGTGACAAACTGAAACAGTTGTGAATTTGTCATTACAGTATTTAGGAATAAGCCTAATGGTCCATTTGCAATAAGTTTTGGTCAGGCCTAGTGTGGGCCAGGTCTACACCTGCTGTTTAGTATGTTATGTATTAGGTTTCAATTATCTGACCCAAAAATTAGTTATTGTTTAACTGTTAGTATACTTACATGGGAGTTGTTAGATTTTGCTAATTTTCCATTCAGTAAATGTAGCCTAGATATTGACATTGAAAACACAGTACTGTACACCACACTTATTACCACAAAAACTGAATTTGTTAAAGAGTGAAAATCTCTTAGTATACATTGAAAACTAATTATAACACTGAGAAAATATCTTTTAAAATACATTATTTATTACACAAGGTTGTTAAGGGTAAAAACACAAGATGGCTCCAAAGCACTAATAATTAATTAATGTACATTGAAAGTTGTGTTAGAGATAAACGCATATTACAAAATGAACTATGGAAACAGTATATAGGCATTCGAATTTATTATTATTTTTGTATTATCATGATTTTCAATCATTATAATCAAGCTTAAATGTTGTCTTGTCTTCACGCGTGGTCATGCTTGATTACACACAATTACAAACAACACTCAATTAACAGCTGGGCAGCACAATCTCAACTTTAAACAGGGTGGAGGCAGTGCTACCACACGCTGAAGAATAAATTCTGGTGCAAGACCACTACAATGTAAACATTAACTTGTAATGTAACATTTGCCGAATGGTTTGTTGACGAAGGTAGCCCGCCTCATGCCACAATAAGTTCTAGTATAATATAATTGTGTATGTTTAATATTTATCTATATTTGTAAATATTTTTATATTTTTTGTTTATAGTTATTATTGGTCCTAGATGTTAAGTTTTGACTTATAGAGGCCAAAACAAGTTGTATATTTGAAAATAAATAAATCTGGTATTTACAACAATATTTTTATCGTTAAGATATTAATTTGTGACTATTTCAAAATTTTAGTTCCAATTGAACAGAAAAAGAAAATAAGTGTATTTTAGGCAGGTAGTAACGTTTGTTTCATCTAAAGCAATTTCATTTTAGACTTTGTGATTGGGATTTCAGGGGTATACTCGTTGAAAAAAACTGGAGCAAGTACAGACCCCTGTGACAGACCATCCTTCAACTGTATAAAAGAGCTTCTTCACGATAGAGATAAACTTTTACTAGCATGGCATTAAGCATTGACTCCAAAAGTCACAAAAGAAAGGGGAAGGGATGACGGTTGTAGAACTTTAACTACAAACCCTTGCTTCATACTGTATCATAAGCCGCTGTAAGATCAACAAAGGCTGCAGATGTTTTCAACTTCTATTCGAACCCATTCTCTTAATATTACATTAGGAATAAGCCAAAAAAACAAAGTAAGTCTGATATTTTGTACTAACTTAACACTTTATTTACCTTTTTTAAGAGAGGTCCATCTCCTTTTTAACCTTTCTCTGCCCATTACCCATAGACAACTGATCTGTGCGGAGAACTTATGGGGAGGGCGGAGAACTTACTGAACTAATAAGTACAGTAGAAGATGAACATTACTGGAAAAAAGAAAAACATATTCGAACCTGCGCTATCTCTAACTTCTGACTACCACCCGGCCACGACGCCTAGCCACCGCCAATCGGCCGTCCAGATGTTTAAATTTTCATAAATAATCATACCATGTTTGGTAGTTTTAAATGACACGGCAATTAAAATTCCAAATGAGAGTCAAATTAAAAGATTATTTTCTTCAATTAATTAATTTTAGTGAACTTTGTTAATTAGGTAGTTGGCAGAACCAATTGTAATGGGCTTACCAGCCAGGTGCTTCCGTGAGCAAATGATCACTTTCAGACACCCTAAAGTTTTGTGCAGGGCAGGTGGGTGGGTCAATCAAGATTGTGCAGGGCAAGAGAGTGGGTCAGTCAATTTTGTTCAGAGAATGAGGGCTGGTCAGTCAGGTTTGTGCCGGGCGGGTAGATGGATCAGTCGAGATTGTGCAGGTCAGTCAAGGTTGTTCAGGGCAGGAGGGCTGGTCAGTGATATTTGTGCTGAGCGGGTGGGTAGGTCAGTCAAGTTTGTGCAGGGCAAGTAGTTGAGTCAGTCAAGTTTGTTCAGGGTGGGAGGGTTGATCAGTGAAGTTTGTTCTGAGCGGATGGGTGGGTCAGTCAAGACTGTGCATGGAAAGTGGGCGGGTCTGTCAAGTTTTTTCACAGCAGGAGGGCTGGCCAGTCAAGTTTGTTCAAGGCAGGTAGGTGGTTCAGTCGAAATTGTGAAGGGAAAGTGGGTTGATCAGTCAAGTTTGTTCAGGGCGGAAGGGATAGTCAGTGAAGTTTGTTCTCAGCAGGTGGGTGGGTCAGTCAAGATTGTGCAGGGCAAGTGAGTGGATCAGTTAAGTTTCTTCAGAGCAGGAGGGCTGTCCAGTCGAGTTTGTGCAGGGCGGGTCAGTCGAGATTGTGCAGAGCAAGTGGGTGGGTCGGTTAGGTTGTTCAGGAGAGGAATGGTCAGTCAAGTTCGTGCAGGGTGGGTAGGTGGGTCAGTCGAGATTGTGCAGGGAAAGTGGGTGGGTTAGTCAAGTTTGTTCAGGGCCGGATTGGTAAGTGAAGTTTGTTCTGAGCGGGTGGGTAGGTCATTCAAGTGTGTGCAGGGTGCATGGGTGGGCCTGCAGATAAAAGTAATGTGACATTTCATTTGTTTGAATATGGTTAATAACCGTTATAACATTAAAAGTATGTGATAATGACACAAAAGTACCTTATATCATTAAACAGATAAAACAAAATCAGGGATAGGACTTATAATGAACTTTGGCCTACTTTCTTTGTATGAATCCAAAAATATTACACATGTACTATTTAATAACGAACCTGTAAATATTCCAAACATCTTAAAAGCAAGCCAAGATATAATAATGTAATATAATAGATTAAGTTTAAATATTATATAAGATGAAATGCACGTTTCATAAAATATAATAAACAATTATTTGCTGTAGATTATTCCATAGTTTATCAACTTCGTAGGGTTATCTCAAATACGCTGTTATTATAGATACGCACAACATTTGTCAACACCCACTATCCGCACCCTTTCGTATCCGGCCACAGCACTAGAGAAACGAAGTCAAACAACATTGGTCTAGCGAACGAACAGATCAGACTCCAGCCAGACTGTCAGCGCATCAGCAAAGATAACAAATCGAACACCAAGCAAGGCCATCCTTGTCGCCGCACATACACATACACGTTATCAAGCATTTTCTGAGAAACCCCACGCTTCTACTCTGGCTGTAAGATTTCCACTGAGATATGCACTCACTACTGTCACTGATAACTACAGATATGCTGTTGTTTTTTATAAGTTTTTAAAAGTTAGTGGTACAAGACTGACTAGATAAATTAATTATATAAATACTGTAGTTTGTAGACTGTAATTCCTACGACTGATTAGAAATTATGGTATCAAATTATTAAAGTAAAAATATATATTCTTCTGAACCTATATTGAATATTATCAAATTATTAATAGACCTATACAATGTAACCTCTAGAAAATAAACTCTGAATATAATTGTTGTCTCATAAAACATAAGTTAGAAATATAAATGTGGTATATATTCTATACACTGTGGAGCAAATGTCTATGATTAAACTGCAATTATATTAAATTAGTGTTATTGTTTTATTAATTAATTATAATGTCACGTATTTGTTGAAATTCCCAGTAATAATGAGTTCAATATCAACAAATAATACGTCAGCTTGTACAATATTGTATCAAATTTGAATATACTTCCGAAACATTTAAGACATTAGGTGAACATTTAAAAATTAACATTAGCGTTTAAATTAGACAAGAACAATTTATAAATATTAAAAAGCCATATTACTAATTGATCTCTGTACACCATTACGTGCTCACTACACTATGTGCTCACCGAGATCTGCGGCACGGCAGGGATTTCAAATACGTTGGAGTGTTACTGCAATAAGTTTACCATCCTGGTGGACAACCTGCACTCTTATATTTTTTATGTTAGATTCTCTATCTCCCCTACAACTTTACCGCTGGTCAAACTTTTCTGACCAAACAACAAAAAGTTAGCAACCGACTAACTTTTTCTTGTCAAAATGAAAAACTTAATAATTCTTTTAATGTTTACTTATTACAGTAATTATAAGTGATGTATAACACCTATTTAAGTGTTTTTTCGCTTGAAATTGTTTGAATATCCTTGAAAATATATCTGAAACTTCTTCCTATTTGTTCGGCTGCAGAGAGCCCACCAAGCAGTGCAGGCATACATCATGCAAGCACTGACGGTCGCCAGAAAAATTGTCAGTTTAGCACCAACAGGCATCCGATGAGAGGGTTGAGCATGCCCACCACTTGCTTTGCCTAAGTAATCTTCTTTGATGCGTACTCGCTGAACACGCCTGGAATCAAGAGTCACGTCGATATTTTACAGTACGCTTCCAGGCAATGAGTTGGCCGTCTAGTGTAACGGGGGTGCTGGGGAGGGAGGCTTCGGAGGATGTGCCGAGACTTGAGCAGGCAGCGCAGTCCTGGGCTGTGGTACATCATCTTGCCGCTTATGGGCATGTTTGTAAGCCTCGAATCATCTCCAGCTTGCCGGGTGTTCACCACCACAGTTGCACCACTTCAGTGGGTTCTGGGCAGGGTCGAGGCAGAGAGACCGTTTATGGTACCCTTACACTTGACACGTCTAAGCTCATTGTGAAAAAAGCCGAGCTATGATTGAAGCGCTGATATCGCTAGCACTGGTTCACTACAGACCGGGACGCAAACTGGGAGAAGGAAACCTTAATTTCCATCCATGGGATAGTTGCCAATCTCCCTGAAGCGGACCAGAAAGCTGTTACTGAAGGCTAAAGACCCCGGTGAGCCCGCTGCCCTCTCTAAAGGCTTGACCAGGGGGTTGAAAGACAAATCTTCGAGCTCGGCCTTAATATCATTGACCTTTGTCAGCGATAATAGTTCCCTCAGGACATTCTTCAGTTCCGTCTTCTACTTCAAAGCGAGGGTGTGGAAGGAAACCTTCCAACTAGCCAGTACCCGCAGAGCCGTCCTGAAACTAGTGGTATACACACACTTAATGTTAAGCTTTTCCCCTACAAACTTAACGTCAAAGGTGTTTGTCCTCTTGAGCGTGCGTAGGAGGGACTACAAGTCCACCACGCCTGGATTCAGAAATTATAGGGAAAATTCTCCCATCACAGGGTTCCACCTGTGAACCAGATTAGTCATTCATCTACAGGAAAGGGAACCATCTTCCTCTTCTTTGCACGGATAAAAGGGACCTGGACGAAGCAATGGTCTTCGCCAGGTCCGTTTGCCTCCAGATCCACGAAGGCGAGATTTTCTCACCCCCACCAGGCGAGGGCTTCTCCATGGCCTATGATAAGCCGATTAGCTAAATTGCAAGAAATGGATTAAACACGTTTAAACAGACAACTAGTAACTAGAACTCTCAAGTGTCCTGTCACTATTTAGCCTAAAGGTACCCTATTCACTAGGCACGCTTAATGTGCTCCGACTACAATGAGTAATATCCAGCAGTGAACACACATCTACCTATAAGAAGCGAAAAGAGATAGGGAAATTGTCAGACCTCCCTCAGACGAAATGAGCTTAGCACAGCTGCCAATACGCTACGCTGGTTGAGAATTTCTGCCACGTACCCCTTTCCCAATCCAATACCAATGCCCGCCGTTTTCTGTCTGTTAGTCTGATGGTAATTTGCAATTTTCCCTCTCTCTGTCTCTCCAGGCGGCCGCCGCCCTCTCTGGCTCACTCTAGGCTGCCGCGCAACAGCTCAACCTAGCAACAGCCACGCCAAGATAGCAAGATAAAAAAAGGAGTATGACTTTTGAACATTGGCTTTTCGCTTCTTATAGATGTGTATTCATCGTATCCAGGCACCACACCAAGGGCGGTAGACGGAAGGTCACATACGGGCTGGTAGACGGCCGACGGTCTCCAAAAATATCTGTATTCACTCGCTGCACAACAAACACAAAAGCCCGCACAGCCCTAACCTTCACCGTACAAATAAAAGGAAAGACATGGCGGCACATTACGAAGCAGAGCGGACCGACACAAGCAAGATAAACACACGGTAGCAGCTCTGCTCGAACTGAGTATAAATTGTGCAGCTTAAGCAAGTAACAGCAGTTAGTTCGACAATATGAGGCCAGACTGCAACACATGCTAGTAACAGCAATTAGTTCAATAATATGTGGCCAGATTGCAGCACGTGGGTAAGAGCTTAGACCATACATAATATACTTACATAATGCCTAATAATAATAATTAGTGTGACAGTATTACCCTTTACTGCAGCACATGCTAGTAACAGCAATTAGTTTGATAATTTGACACTAGACTGCAGTACATGTTGATAATTACAACTAGTTTGATGCAGACAGCAGCACATGTAGTTAAGAGCAATTATTAGTTCTGAACTCCTATGCCACTGCTTATGTGATGGGTGAGGGAGAGCTTTCCCCTCCCCCTCCACAAAAAAAGCAAACAAATCTTTTTTATTTCTCTAACATCTTTTCCATAGTCATATTAATTTAAAGCTGATGAATGATATTTGTTATAATAGAGACATTGTAAATGATGAATACAAATAGAGTTAATATGTTAACCCTTTTGTGACCTACAATTTAATGAGTAAGCCAGAAATACCAAACTATTTTTAAATCTTTTGCAGACCTAAAGGAAAATATCTATATTTTAGTAACCATAAATTATATCTTCTTGAATATTTTTGATGTCTTATATTGATAGACTATAAAATGGGCTTTGAGAGCATATATGGTAGCTAAAATATCTATAGGTAAATAGTGCACCCTACTTCAAACATTTTTCAACAATATTTTCAACCCATCCTTGCCGCTTGGTAAATAAAATGTTGAAGAGTCTACATGTATTTTGCAATGAATGCTTCTGAACAACTACAAAAAGTTTAAGTCTGGAGAACGTTTCCAATAAAGAACAATTGACCTTCATTCCTTTTTCAAGCAAAACCCAAAAAATGCAATTTTCAGGCAATGTTGGTATTGTCAATGTGCAGACGTGCAACAGTAAAAAAAAATTAATTCCTAAAACAAAAAGAACACAACACAAATTATAAACATTAGATACAAATACAACACAATGTAAATAGCATGTAAACACAACTTAGCATCTGACATAAAAACCTGTTGTCTATACATAGCAGTAGTACGGATACAACATAGCATCTATATTTCGTTACCTTGGTTATTTATCTTCATTATTTCATGAAAATTCAATCAAAATATGTTATAAAAAACCATTATTGCATAGCTTCCGATATATTGGAAGTTTGCTGTCTTCGCTAAAACAAGTCTTCCAGTATTTGGAAGTTGATCTCAAAAGGGTTTGAAAGTGCTTCATTTATGAACCAATAAAGTAACAGTGGAAACCCATCTTATGTAAGAATTACAACTTGAAGTTAGATATTTAAAGCAAATTCCACTTGGCTGTTGTGAATAATGAAATGAGTGTTATATAATACCTCATGGAAATAGGATATGTTATCCATTAAATTTGTCAAGAGTTAGCGGTATTTAAGTATTTGCAGAAAAGATTTCCAATCCACATAATCCAACCCCTCCTTTCCTCAACCACAAAATTACTACTGAAATACTTGTATTTTTAAAAATCATATTGCGACCCTAATAAGTTTGCTATGCCAACGATTCTTAAAAATGTTTTGCTTAATATGGATCTAAAAATAATTGCCGAATGACTAAAGTAGATGCATTGACTGTAAGGGAATGTTCCACGGATTTGCGGTGCGCAAAACGTAAATTGTGTTACCCATATGCATTGCTTGGTAGACGTAAGTCAGTATGAGTTATATCCACAAGTCAAACCATGTATTCGTTATCATGATCTAGGCAGGTTTGTACATATGATTGCATGCATCCCTGTCCACTCGTTGCAACCACATAGAATAAAAACAAACTAAAAAAGTAATAATCATTTTATAAGTACAGAATTTCATGATTGAATTTGCTATACAAAACATTAAAATTTGTTTCTAAAAGATGCACCAATAAATATTAATGATTACAAAGGTGGAAACTATTCGTTATTTTGTCACATCAGAATAATTCTGAGACATCGATATTATTAATGATGCATCAATACATTTCGGCCAGTTCTGCATCAAATTGATGTTTGACTTCAACAAGAAAATAATTCTGCATATATTTCCACTTTATTTTAAAATGTTCCATTTAATACTCCAATGTTAACATGTTCCTTTTCAAAAGTGAAAATTAGTAACAAGAGATAAACCTACTTACTTTTATGTGTTGAAGAAGCACGTAATCAACGTCGAGGATCCATATCAAGTGTCTTGCTGTTACAATTCTGGCCTTTGTTTTACATATTGTGTCTAGCTGATATTATTGGTTACTTATTTGAGTTTATAAGGGGAAAACTACATTATTATAAGTCAGGGATACCCACTAAATGAGCCTTAACATTTTTTAGAACTGCAATAATTTATTAAAGTAACAACCGCTTTGGTATTTTTACTTAAAGCAAAAAAACCCTAAAAATGCTTCGTCCTTGTTTTAAAGAACTAAATTAATAGCAGAGAGACAGACAAAATGCAAGCTAGAAAACATACAAAAGAACTGTATGTATATGTACTTGCTGCCCTTAGCTTATTTTGAGAAAAGTAATAGGGTTTGTTATGAAATCCTAATGACGAACCTTGTTCTATACTCTTATTTCATATTGAGAATGCAGTACCGTAAGTCCATAAGCAATGCTAATCAAATGGGAGTTTTTGAGGTACAGCACTGTATAAAAACGTTGGCTCGCTGATAAAAAGTAATCATAGAATCAAATTTTCGCATAGAAATGGTTGGGAAAATATTTATTGCCTGTTATTAAAGGTATAAAATAAAAAAAAAAAAGTTAATAATTTAAAAAAATTACCATATGCTTTAAAAACGTATAGCCCTTGGAGATTCAGTTTTTAGAGGCCACAATTCAATTACACTGCATTTTAAGTGAATAAATATTGATTGAACATTTTGAAATTTGGTGTTAACTTAATACAGAAGTAGTGGATGCTTACTGTATTAGTATGAATTTATTATATAATAAAATAGTTTGTAATAATATAATAGAAGTAAAAATTGGTTCATATATTTGAGAAAAGATATGGAAAAATCAACCTGTGAGGAAGGTTTTTTACTTTTTGGTCAGGTAAGTTTCATCAGCGGCAAAGTTGTAGATAAAAAGTGGTACTTTACTTTTCACTTGAACATTTTTTTACCAATATGCACAGTTTAGTCGGTAATAAGTGACAATGAAACATGACTATGCGGCGCACGCAGTTGTCGCCGTGTTGGTCTCACTGAACCATCCACGATTCCATCGGTGCTAAATATATGAATCCATGAGAAATATTACTTATTTTTATATAAAACCTATTATGCTAGAAATGTGTTGTTTAAAGTTGAATTTATAATATTAGATAATGAAAATTGTAGGCATAAAGCCAGTTATTATTTTTCAGTTATTTTAACAGGACATCAAATCATTTACAATACAGTAGGTGTTTTATAGTGTACAAGTTTTACATTTATTTTTTAGTAACCCACCCGTTTAAAAAGTTTAGTAAGTTGTTGATCTTAACTTATTGCTGTTTATTACTCTCTTTGAATATACTTATAAATACTATTTTATTTTTGTTTAGTTTGTTCATTTAAGCATACAAGGAATTTGAAATCAGTTATGTGTTATCAACATACCTTATCTGGAGGCATTTTTTTTTTAATTTTGATAAAAACATAGTAAAAATTAAGATAAAAATTTAACTGTAATTTTTTGTTTTATATTTTGAGGTATTTTTGTTGGCTTGACAATCTGCTTCCTTTCTTAATTTATAACTCTTCAATCCTAGTTCTTTCACTAATTAACGTAGCCTGTTTTTTTTTTTTTTTTTTTTACATAAAGTGACATTTTTATCCGGGCAATACTTTTCAATATACTTAACACGTTGACTGCCATGAGGGCCACCGGTGGCCCACACAACAATTTTAGCTCACACCATGAGGGCTACCGTTGGCCCTCACTAGATTTCAGCCTGGCATCACAGCTGCTTCTACGGTAAAGTTCAATATTCATTGTTCCGTGTTCTGTGTTCCATGCAACCGGAAATGACCCCCCCGAGTACAGAAATAGCCGACATCCGGTCATTTACCGCCATTTTGTGAAGTTATTGATGAGGTACACCGGTGGCCCTCATGGCGTGGGGGCAAAAGTTTACATATGCTATATGATATTATGTTTCAGCTGTTTTGTTGTGATGTTTATATTTTCTTCCCATGCACTGATCAGCTTTTGAGGTTAGGTGTTTAGTAAGTGACATTGATTCTTTTTATAATATAAACTAGCCTGTCTAAATGTTGTAAAAACTAGTTCAAATATATATAAAAACTTATTTAGAGTTGCTTTATTTATAAACCAGAGGACCGTTTCCATTATGAGCTTTCAGAATATATCATTAAAAATTACGTAATACTAAAAATGACGCTAAAATTTGCGTTTGATTTATAAAAGACACGAGGGCCACCGGTGGCCCACATGGCGCACAGCGGCACGTATGACGTGGGCTACCGGTGGCCCTCATGGCGTCAGGCGGACATACAGTTTTACTACGGCGGCCTCAGAATGACACAATAAATTATCTACGCTGGCAGTCAACGTGTTAAATACATTTAACACTGTTATCTCACCAATTTTAATTATTTTTCCTTTGGCTTTTTTCCATTGTTAAAGACCACACTGGATCACTAAAATTATAATTATTGAATTCACTCGATCACTTTTTCAAGACATTGAGAAATCAAGCAATAACCACATACTTCTCCTAACACTGAATGTACGCTTGTACAGTACTTCCTTCTTGGAGGATATTTGTTTATTCCTTATTGCGATAAGAGGAAAGGTCCAAACGTGTCACTCACCCGCCTTGTCCTCAGTTGAGGTATTGATGGGTTAGAGATAATATAGGACACAAACTGAGGTGGTTTTTAATTGTTTAAAAAATTGTATTTACTAAAACTAGTTAATTATTTATTGTAACACAATTCATACATTTCTTGAATATTGTTTTAAAATACGTCTAATAACGTAACATAAATTATCAAATACAAACGTAATTGTATTAAATCAATTAATTATTTCAACCTAAATGTAATTTAGGTACAAAACATGGGTTGTACCAATAAATAAACGTTCGTTTTTTTGTCTTGAAACAGGCTAATTAAAACTTTATTCCTTCAAGTAGACATTAATTTACAGCATTATACTTGATAATTTATTTTCTATTTTACTATATTAGTCTTTTTAATCAGTAACATTTTTCTTGTAAATGAATAATATATATATATATATATATATATATATATATATATATATATATATATATCAGTAACATATACAAAAATACCTACAGACTTTTATAGATAAATAATTTGTTTGTTCTTTAAATACATTTTTAACTAACGATGATTGATTTATACACTATTTTTAATACCTAATTAAATTTTATGAGACATTTTTAGACATATGTTTTTGTAAACAAAAATACTGTAATATAATATCCGAGCAAAACCGTGAGGATGCTATATGACAGTAGTCAGACAGACAGTGTCCTATATTTTTGCACCGGCTAGTAGCGCTGTTTGTCCATAAGAGCCGTACTGCATTCTCAACATGAAACAGAGTACAGTTAATGCCTAGTCCACTAAAGAGGGGCGTGAACGAAAGTTCCATCAGGATTCAACTGGGGCTTGATGGAAAGGCTACGTGGTAGGACAGTGGCGTGATGTTTTGTAGCCAACCAGAGCCGTTTCTTCGATCACCTCATGATCATAAAATATAACAAATATGAAATGTGTTATTACAGTACTACATAATATTTGGTAAGTATCTTAAAAACCAAGATGTTAAATGGAGGAGAGGAGTAAATAGTCCTAAATTCATCATGTTAATAAAGACTACTTTCATGTAATTTCCGTTGGGTAAGCTTGCCATACCCAAGCTTTCCAACACTTCATGGTGCATGGTGATGAGAATGCATGCCGCGCTCGCTTACTGTATGCAAGCCATGAGTCCTTCAAATTCAATGCTACATAATTATGCACATTTCTTGACAGTATTCAATAGATTGAGATATAATAATAATAATAATAATCTTTATTTTCTAAAATGTACATATAAATTCAATAAGTCATCTACATTGAGATTAGAGTACAACAATGCAACAAAGAAAATGTCTTATTTGAATTCCTATTATATGCAGCAAGTCCACAGCTTATAAAAGGAATAAATGTTCTTTTCATTTGTCAGGCTGACAAAATATCCTATCTATTATTAAACATAAATAAAGAAGGTAAAACAGAATAAATCATACAAATTCTGTTCATATTATATATACAATGTTTTTCAAACGCTTGCTGTTTACAATAATTTAGAAAATAATAGGGCCTCTAAGGCAATGCCTGAGTAGAGGTTCCTTCACTACATATAACACTTTTTTGCGTTCAGATTTTGACTAATAATTCATGTTTACATAAAAATGATCTCAGATCCAAAATAATATCCAGAACTTTACTGAAATACAAGTAAATAAATGTTACCATACATTATAAATTATAACAATAATATATAGAAAATGAAAAGGTAAAAACAAAATTTTTTCTTTGGTAATTAAATTGAATGACAAAAACTATGTACAAAATTACTCTTTACACTAATAATATTTAGCACTTAATTAGGTATCTATTTTTATCAATAACATAAAATCAGAATGTTCAAATAAAATTTTCACAAGAATGCTATTGCTGTATTAGAAATAATACATTTATATCCTCCACCCCAAACAACCACTTTCTTACTTTATTTAAAAACTGTTTTAGATTTGATGTACTTCTGATACTATCTGGCAATTTATTATAAAGTCTAGGAGCAATAAAATTAACTGTTTTTACAAAAAATGCGTTATTTAGTTTTGGAATAAAGAATTTTTCAATATTTCTAAGTTTGTTTCTATACTCATTATTATGTGGATGGACATTTCCACTTTTAATATAGAACAGTTTTAGAACCTTATAAACATAAATGTATTTCAAAGGTAGGATTTTTAAATTCTTAAAAAGAGGCTTAGATGATTCATATCTACTTCTATGACAAATCAATCGTACTACATGTTTTTGCTGAACATATATCGGTTTTGTATAGGACTCATAAGTATTTCCCCAAAAAACTATGCCATAATCAATTCTGCTTTGAATCAGAGCAAAGTACAGAATTCGTAAAATTTGATGATTGCATAAATCCTTTAAAAAATAAAAGTACCTCATTATGTTATTGATGCTATCTTTTAATCTTGTAGTATGAATCCCCCAAGTCAGATGACTGTCTACAAATAGGCCCAAATATTTTATATCGTTAGTTTTATGTACAACAACACATTTTAAATTACAAAAAGTATTCTTAATTAGATAGTCTGGACATTTAAACCTAATATTACAACAAAATTCAATATTATTCTTTAGATTAAAATTTATGTATTTAGTTTTTTCTCCACTTAATAACATTCTATTCCTTGTAAACCACCACTGGAGTGCATGAAGGTCGTTGCTCATAGCCTGTTGAATTGAAATCCAATCATTTTTCATATAACAAAGTGCTGTGTCATCAGCAAATGAAGTTAATTTGCCTTGAAATTTTCCATTACAGAGATCGTTAATATATATTATAAACAATATTGCACCTAACACAGATCCTTGAGGCACCCCACTTTTAATTACCCCAAATTCACTTACAACCAGGTTCACCCTTACACACTGTTTCCTATGCAATAAATAGCTCTCTAACCAGTCATATGCTACCCCTCTAATACCACTGTCATATAGCTTTCCCAATAGAATACTGTGATCCACTGTATCAAATGCCTTTCTTATGTCTAAAAAAAGACCACTAACACTTTTACTTTCATTTAGGCCATCATATATATCAGTCATAAAATTCAACAAAGCAAACTCAGTATTCATACCAGCCCTAAATCCAAATTGTTTTGTACTAAAAAAATGTGTTTTTCCAAAAACTGTACTAATTTGTTCTTCATTATTTTTTCAAATATCTTAGAAAAGCATGACATTAAAGATATTGGACGATAATTATTGCATTTTGTCTTTGAACCACTCTTGAATATTGGTATAACAACTGCACTTTTAAGAGAATTTGGAAATTTTCCACTTGAAAAACTAAAATTAATTATAAACAACAGAACATTCAAAATATTAGAGGAAATGTTTTTTATTAATTTAGAATTAATTCCATCAATTCCAGGAGAAGTGTTGTTCTTTAAGGAATTAATAACTGAAATCAATTCATCCGGTAAGACTTCATCAATAAACATAGTTTTAACTTGATTTTTCTTGGGAAATAAATCTTTTTATTGTAATGAAGAAAATTCTTCAGAAATATCCACATTATTTAAATTAAGATTGCTTATCATGTCTAAAAAAGTATTTATTAAATTCATTAGCTACTCTTAATGAATCATCAACCATTTGGTCATTAACTTCTAATTTAATTCCTTTATCCTTACCCTTATTTAATTGACTAGTTACTTCGTTCAATGTATCCCAAATACCTTTTGTATTGCCCATACACCTGTCAAACCTTTGCTTGTAATAGTTATCTTTTAAGTGTTTGATTTCTTTGTGCAGTTTATTTCTATACATTTTATAATAAGATTTTAGTCTTTCATTATTAGGATGTTTTTTTACTAATTTAAAAATGTTGTTTCTTTTCTTGATTTTAAAACAAATTAAGTCACTCATCCAAGGTTGTAATTTATTTAATAGTTTATTTTTATTATCAATCTGTATTTTACTTTGCTCAATGGTGTTTTTTAATATATTAAAGAAATCATCAAAAGCCAATGACGTGTCAGCTGCGTTTTAAACAGAAGACCAGTCAGTATTTCCTAACAGCTGATTAAGTTGAATATAATCAATACGGTAACCAGGTGAAGCTGGTGAAGAGATAAGGGACAAGTCTGGTTCACTACTCACTCCCGACACACTGACAACAACTCTTATCATCGAGTGGTCAGTGATATCCAGGTGTTCAACAGATGTATCTACTGTAACCCTGTGTTTTCTAGTTATTCTTACGTAAACATGGTCTAAACAAGTTTGAGACTGCTTAGTTATTCTAGTTGGATCGTTAACTAGACTCTCCAATCCATTACTTGCTAACATTGTTTTATAATTGTCCGTACAAATATTACTAGTAAGCATTAAATCTATATTTAGATCGCCAATCCAAAACAGATTACTCATACTCTTAAATATACTATTTATTTCTGTAAGATATTTATCAAACTCTTTAATAAATAAATCAGGTGAACTGAATACAAATCTATACAATGCAATAATATGAAATTTTTGACCGAGAAATTTAAAAGATATTACTAACGTATCTGCCGTTTCACATTGAAACTGTACACATTCGATATCCATAAGACTATTTTTAACATAAATAACTACACCCCCTGCTCTATAACTATCACTACATTTAACAAGCATTGTGTAGTTTGGAATTGTATAAAAACAAGCCTCATTTGAGTTTATCCAGATTTCTGACAAAACTATTACTTCTGGTACGTATTTTAATTCCGATAACTCACTCATAAAAATATCAAAATTTTTTCTGAGGCTCCTTATGTTTTGATGAATTATTACAAAGTTTTCATTCACAACGACTTACAAATTGAACGAAACATTAAAAACTGATTATTTATTATATACATTAAGAAAAAATTAAGAGTAAATAACTATCCATATCATATAATATTAATTATTTGCAATAATAATTTAAAAAAATCAATAAGCTTTCTAATGTCTAACAAGGTTACTGTATTATTTTTTCTGTCAGCCTGACAATTCACCTAGATTACTGCCGAACCATCTTCTTTACGTAGAAATATTTTCCCACCTCGGACCCAAAGATGTCGGAAGTTCTTTTCCTTTCTGATACGCCTCGCATCCGCCAAGAGCCGTCTCCTTGCAGGTGTCAGGGCCTCATTGACGTACACTGCGTGGTCCATCCCCATATTCATATGTCTTGTGGAGTTTAACACGTCGTTTCTGCAGGAATTCCTCCTTATCTAGGCGGCGTACAAATTTGACAATGATGCCAGGTGGTGTACTGTTAGGTCCAACTTTATATCCCAAATGATGACAGGCATCAATCATGGAGTCCGTTACTTCCATGTCCATGGCCTTACCTACATCCTTAACTAATCCAACAACATTCTCATTAGGCTGGATCGGGATACCGTGAATTTTGACAGCATTAACACGTGAATATTGTTCCATCTCTTCAACACGTTTTTCCAAGTCTTGTACTTTTTTACTAAGCATTTTATTTTCACTCACCAGACTATCTATTACTGCTAAGTACTTTTCCAATGAATCTTTTTGTTCCTTCATATCGCATATGCACATTATTTTTATATTTAAAAAAAAATCTGTTTATGTGTGTTTTACGATGTACATACAATTTAATTAAAAAAGGTAATTGTTTATCATTTTTTAACAATTAGAATCAATATTGATGTATAGTGAAATGATTATAAATTTCCAGTCTCACTAAGGATTGCAGTATGGTAAAATAAATTCTCAGCAGTGACTTGGCCAAACCATGTCATAGAATGGACCCTTAGCAACAGGTTGAACTAAGAATACGTAAGGAGAAGGGCAAAATAATAAAAACTACTACTCAGATGGGCTCATTTACTTTAATTATTTTCCCATTCGTACAAAATAGATCACATTTTTAGTGACTTAAGGTCTGCTGCAATGGAGACAAAATGTAAATACCGTAACAATTTCGTGAGAGAAGTAAACTTTCAGACCTGCCAGATAAAGACATATACATACCTAATGAACAGGCAGGTCTTTAACACCTACAAAACATATTTACAATGCTACACGGTTTACTTTCTAATTGTCGGTTAGATAGTTAATAGTCATTAATCAATAACACATTTTAAATATCAACCTGGATAACATTATCATTATTTACAGTATTAATTAAACAAAGGAAATCACTTGGAAGTTAAAACCTTTTTACGTGGTCATTAAAATATACACTCACAGTACGATGCATGTTCTATTAAAAGAAATATACATTAGTAATTACTTGATCACATGAAAAATAGGAGACACAAGTGCAGTAATTGTTGATGAATTCTTGTGTTAATATTATTGCACCGCTGCTCTTGTGCTCTCTTACTTTAAAGGCTTCAAATTATTAAACATTTTACAAGTATAATACATCCTCTATGCCTCTTTTTTACATTTGAATTAGATAGTTTTACATATTGCTTTTAAAATTCATAGCCAATTAAACTCAAGATTTTCTAATTATTGTAATTTCTAAATACTAGACATAAACTTACCAAAGCCAGTAGAACATTTAAGCTAAACAAAGGTTAAAAAATGTAGAAATTTTGTACAGTAATTTAAAATTTAAGCCAGAGTGAGGCTCATAAATTTTATTGCTTGATAACAAGATAATTAGTAAAAATGATAGGAAAAACTAAAACAAATATAGAAATATAGTACATGAATCTAAAAAGGCATGATAATTAAAACAAGTAAGAAAAATAATAAACACAGAACAAACAAACAACTTAACACCAAAATATCTCTACAACAATTTATCTATTACTTTTGTAAAGGCAAAAATTTACCTAATAAGAAATGTAAACTTACTTTTAAAGAACACGAGTCGTTTCAGAGTAAGAATCAAGCCAATATAGGCAGCTTTAATCCCTCTCAGGCCATGCTGGTTTAACGATACAATTGCTATATTTCAACAGTCAAAAGAGTCAATCGTTTTTCCTAAAAAAATTGGCTTCAAATGATAGAAATCTTGAAAAACACAACATATCTATAATTTTTTTTCATAATTATGAAAACATGTGCTCGTGTCTGAATTGGGACCACAATCAAGTGGTCAGCATTATTAAGGTTTTCTTTGTTTTTATTATTACATAGAAAATTGTAATGTTTGCTTCAATTCAACCTTAATTCAGATCATAAGTGCAGTTTTTTAATTAAAAAAAAACTTCGACTAATTACAATAATGTAAAGATAATTCTGAATAAAGTGATCATTTTTTTAACTTCACTCGCCAGTTCACATAGGCCTGCAGGACCGTGTGTGTTAACTTTATTCAATGAGTGAAGTACTGACTGTTGGCTCAGGGGGGATTCGAACCTTGGAACTTGCCCTCCGCAGTCTGAAGCCTTAGCCAATGAGCCACCACGCTGGCAAATGATACAGAGTAGAAAAATTGTAGCACATATTTACTCATATGACCCAAAAACAAACATAAGAATATATGTCTTTATGTATATATAAATTATTATTCTCATATCGGGCCACACAAAGTACAACTAACTATGTTTTGATAAGTTTGTCTTTCTTTGTTTCCAAACTGGTTTTATTCTTTCTGAATATGCTCCCTTTATTTCACTACAATGTTTTATACATATCTACGACCTGGAAAAGTGAATTTATAAGACTGAATTAAACATATATATTGGGCAATGCATACCACTGGCTAGAAACAAGGACAGAAGCATACTCAAATTACTTATCACAAGTGGATTAATATTTAATTCTCTAACTTAAGTGACTTTCAATAATAACTGTTTTTTACTGTAAGGTAGAAAGGAGTGTATTCACTGCTCATGTCCATGGATAAAGTGGATGAGAGGCCCTCAATGACCATGCACTTGTGTAGTGTGTGTGAGAACTGTCGAATGTTGAGGGTGGATGACGCTTACAAAGGCATACGTCGGGTAGATGAGATGAAAATATAATGAACAAGTTTTAGGATTGTGTAATCTATACAATATAAATTATTGAAATAATTGTCTATAACCATGTAATATGGTATACTAAAGAGAGGCTGGGAATGTATACATGAGTGAGAACATTGTCACACTACTGTGTGCTAGCCAAAGCCAGACAAGGCACAAATGTCTCCAAGTGCACATGGGCTGCAGACCTTTGCTTTATGAAGTACCGACTGTTAGCTGACCTGGGGAATCAAACCTTGTTTTAATTATCCTTAAAACACTGATTGTTAAGATATGGGAGAATATGAATTTTAAATGAGTGTAGATGAGCGAATGTAGTCATTGTTACAAAATAAGGCTGACTATTCCTCAGAAAGTGTCATTAATTTGATACTCCAATGACAAATGAATAGGTGGGATCAAACTGAGAACCTACATCTCGAGTGATTTAGATAGCTGGATTATAAATAGCACTAGTTTTCACGCTAGGTGCTACATCCCGAAAACCTCCTAATGTGTCTCAAAGCCACAAAGGAACTCGGCTTAGAGCCTCTAAAAAACATAAGTGCCTCAAAATTTATTCAACAAGTGAGTGAGTCATTACATTGAGCTTTACAGTATTAAGACTATAGGACATCCCTGCACACTTCAGGTGCCGACCCTGTCATTCACTGTTTCCCCACCATATCTATATTTGCCACTTTAAGATCTTGCCTTTCAGCCTCAGAAATGGGTGGTCTCCAGCACCACTAGTGTATCTCGGCTTTCGGCCTCGCAAATGAACTGCGCTTGGAGTTTTCACTTGAGGATCCTTCAGCCTTCATCCTAAATTCCCTTGCTGTGCTTGTGCGAGTTATTTACTCACTTAATTAACTACCTTTTTTAATAAGTACAGAAGTTTTCTGAGGAAAGGAGTTGAGATAGAGAAAAACATCTCAAGACTGAAGTTGTGTAGAATTGAATTCCAGACTGTAAAAAATCATCACATTTGAAATTCAAAGAACTAATGTTAAGTTATAGCCCAAAAACGTGAGCTATGTGCACGGCACTATTTCTAGTCAGAATGACCTTTTTTAAAAATTAATCTCAATTTATGAAATAATGCTTTGATATGAAAATCAAAGCCCCATAGCTCCAGAAAATTCAATTCCAGACAATGAAAATTGCATCTGATTTGAAATTTGAGCAACCGCTTTTAGGTTATAACCAAAAAATGCCAGTGGTGAAGTAATGCATGATAGGAAAACGACAAAAAAAGTAAAAACTAAACTTTATCTTTGATGTTTTACTTCACCATATTTTAAATTTTAGTTTTAGCTTTCTCATTTGATTTTGTAAACCCTATTACATAAAGATAAATCTTTAATTTTAGACCTCAGTTTGTTTATATTTTATTTTTTTTTAAATAAATCGAACCAAGTTGAACTTATAAAGCGGTAGATTGCATCCATTAAATTAACATACAAATTGTTCGTATTCAGTAATTCTTATAGCTCCAATGTAACTTGGCTTAGAATTTATTTATTATAAAAAAGTGAACAGCAGATTTTAAGTTTGTTGAATTGGAGATATTATAAACCCCAATTACTGACCTAAACAGCTGTAAAAGTGGGGTTGTCAAACTACCACAAAAATATTGTCACCCATGCAATTTGTAACCGTTAGCCATCTTTGCTAGATAATTCTATATTTTTTCAACAGACAGAATGCTTCTCAGATTATTATCCACGGAAAGTCATTTAGAATTTTGATATAAATGTTAGTGCTTCTTTTACAGAGTATGATGCGCCACATTCATTCTACGACTTCAAAGCTTAAATTTCACCAGTTAAAAAGTTCCATTAATACCAAACTCCTGGCATCTGACATACAACACCCACTGAACCCACTTCAAAGTTACTAAAACTAAATCATGACACCCAAATTGTAAATTTGTAATATTAATATTGCATTTAATTACTTTTATTTTTAAGAAACTCTTTTTTACAAAGATTATTATAATTTCTAAAGTAGTGTTTTAATTGTACAGTTATGAAGTAATCATATTTTACAATTTCCTAAAATAAGGTTTTTCGTTATTACTATTGACGAGCTGTTACATTTCGACAAGCCACCTTGAACTGTAGTGTGCTGAGGCCTTTTCATTTCTTAGTGCCACATTTATTATTCATTATATTAAGGAATCAATCTCCACAAATCTACATTGCGATATAAATATTAGAATAGTCAAATATATATAGTTATTGTGAGGTTTAAACCTGAAAAAAGTCAACAATGTAATTCTTTCAGACTTATAGTCAACGCCAACGTTCTCTGCTTCTTTCAACGTAAAAACAATATAGACAGTTTTAACACAATATATAGAAATGAAACAGGATTGTTATGTGAACCTTGCCAAGGATTAGTCAACTACAAATCCTTGTCTGCTAACATACAAAATAAATTATTATGTTGAATAAAATGTACAGAAAGGACAATGTTCTAGAGAAAATTGTAAAAATACACAAATTAAGTGATAACAATGATATGTAATCAACAATTATAATTTAAACACAATACGGCTAAATAAAAAGGTATATGGTATGCCTTCAAAATCCAAAATATAATAGGGCTAAATAAAATGGTATTTATATATGCCTTTAAACTTAAAACAATTCTGTGGAAAGGTTTGCGCTGTTAAAAGGTTCATTTCAAAATTCAATAAGACTAAATATTATTAGGTACATAGTATGCCTTCAAAAAAAGACAGTTTCGTTCAAAGGTTTCCACTGATCAAAGGTATGTGCTGATATTACACACAACTATCATTAATCAATGATTATTAATTAGATTGGCAACATTGATCTTTATAAGGAATCAACAAAACTTGTTAATGGACAACAAAATAACTATTAACAAAAAAACTTTTTACAAGGAATTAATACTAGGGCACTACATAATGATAATCAATAATTTTTATAGTAAAATTAACAGAATGATCCTTTAAATAGCAAATAAACACGGTATAAGTAAATATTAAATAACTGTTCTAAAGAACAAAATAAATATAATCATAACAAATAATTAAACTGCTTTGGATAGCAATAAATAAATGGCTATGTCATGCAGGCCTTAAATTATAAAAAATAATTTGTAACAATGTAAATTGTAGAAGGAAATTGATCACTTAACACTCAACTGGATAATGCTCTTGGCTATTGAGCCTCCAAGATAGATTGTGAAAGAATTTGAAAACAAACTTGAAGGTTAATAATACAGGGGTGTGACACTTATGTGACTAGAGCAAGCAGGGTTTTAGCCGAGAGATGGGAAGTCATGCTCATCATCAACCTTGGGAGCACTCTGGCGCGAAGAGTTGCGTGGTCCTCCGTAACTTGATGGTTCTCTTTCTCGCTCCCGTGGCTGTAACATTTTTGATTTAGTTATACACTGATTTTCTGAAGACACTTTAATTAATTCAATTTAAATGTAAGCGCAGTGAGATACATAGTATCTATTTTCAATCGCTAACTTAAATATTATGTTCTTTCAGTCAGTTTTATAACATTATTAGAAAGGATAGTTGTGGCTATATCAATCTACATTAGACCTTTTTCTCTCTCTCTCTAAAAATTGAAATGTGAACAGATTTAAAAATGTTAGATCTTATTACAATATTTTAAATACTGGCCAAATCTTAATAACAAAACCTACCTCCTTCTTTGATCTGTTAGCTCCAACAAGAGTTGGTTTGTTTCAATTGTGTCCTATCAATAAACACAGTGAAAGTAAGTAATCTTATTTGTGTGTGTTCATGCGTTCATTCAGTTCTGTGTCCTCAACTTCAACACTTCCTGTGCTATATATATTAATATTGTTCCTAAATTTAGTCTTTGCTTTTCAAGTCAATATTTTAGGCTTGTGTTGTTTTCTCCTCACCAGACAGCAGATACAGATTGTAGACACAACAGGTCTACAATTAAAACATTCATCAAGACCATTGACGTCTTGATTAAAACATTCACCAATGGTAAATACTGCTTACAATTTCACAATCTCAGTTTATAATAATCTCACTTGAGACGTCCTACCTTGTAAATGTAATCACTTTTGCCCCTTACGATTAAATCAGGCACACTTTTAGGACTGGCACGATTCATACTACTGTAATCGAATTAAAACTGCTTGTAAAAAGAGCAATGGGAAAAAGTAAAACAAACTTTGGAAGTATAAAAAAGGAAAACTAGCTTTTCAAATTATATATGTATGTCTTTCTTTAATCATATATATGTGCAAATTATAGAAAATAAATAATTACTGACCAAAGTCTTAAAAATGTACAATAACTAACTGAGATAAACTTCAACTAAATCTATGACGTTAATATATTATTACTTAAAATATATATAGCACAAGGTGATTATCTTATATTTGTTTCAATGTTTTCTAATTCTTTAATTTGCCTTCTAATAGGTATTGTTTTGTCTATTATTGTAATAGACTTCTTTTGTTTTGTTTAAATTTGATCAAACAATAGCTTTAGCTGATACAGATCGACAAACAATCACAGCAGTTGATATTTATAGCTGTTTTTTTTTTTTTAAGTCATTGAATTACTTGCTGATCCTAATGTTAAAAATATGGTGGTGCCAGTTAATTGTACTTTACACTTTCACCCCCAGGCCTATTAAAATAGAAACTTCCACTCAGCCCAGGCTCATTGTACATCAACTCTCCGTTAACCATTAAATACACACCTAATCATTCCACACATTCTGTGAGTATTTGTAGGATGCTCAGAGCTTAGACAAGAGTCTGTTTTAATACCTGTGTTACTCTCAAATATTCAGCTAGCATTATTTTAAACATACTGTTGGATAAGTCTGGGCCCAGCGAAATATCAAGTTTTATACTGAGTATCTGTTAGTTTCTCATAGGATGGGGGTAAAAGTTAAATGTTTATCTTACAGATACTCATGGGGGTCAAAGTGTTAAGAGAAACATCAAGAGGGTTTAGTGCAAGTTGCTGCACAATGTTAGTTCTGGTTCTCACTTTAGCTGCTGTTATGTACAGTAAAATGACATCATACTTTACAACAGTAAAATGTTTTAAAGAAGAAAGAAAGACCAATGATATAAAAAAAGCGTAATGAACACCCCTCCATCAATATCATCAAAAACGGGAAGCCATGTTCTCTATTTACCTCACTAAATTAGGCCAAGCAGGGAAGAAAATTAAATTATTTCACAGGCTTAAGCAGCTGGTTTCATAACTAAAAATTAAAGCTTCCTGTTTTTAGTTGTACTAGACAGGACAGCTAAAACACCTTAGACTGCGTCAAGGTGTTATTTACAATATTTCCATCACCAAACGATTTACTCATGCCGTGATGTGAATCTTCAGTGGTATTTCTAAGATTGAAGTGGCAATACAAGCTCTCGACTATATAATCAAGATTTTTCAAACCAGTTATGAAGGGGAGGGGCAACACCAACCACGCTGCCCAATCTGATCCATCATGGTGACACCCATCTACTCATCCCATCAAATTTGAGGAGAATAGTTTAAGCAGCACTTACTGTATATAGCTGTTATAGCAGTGATGTCAGCCACTAAACTTTATTTATATAACCTTGGAATGAACTCAACAAATCAAAAAGTTCTTCTACGAGGATAAATTTTACATAATAAATCTATTGACAATTCCCTCTTCGGTTTTTATTTGTTACATTTCCTTGGTCCGGGGGAAATTAATAAAAATCCAGTTCCTTTGCGAGAGTCTATATTAAGCAAATTATAGCAACAATTAAATATTTCAAGATATTCAGGTATCTTTGGACAAAAAATTGATTGCTGCAGGGTAGAAGATGGAGAGATTTTGGCATTCCTTTTTTTGCATATAATTCTGATATAGGATATCCTGTTATAATTCTTAAAAGATAACATTTCAAATCACTATATTTATTTATGCATAAAAGTAATGAATTGCAACTATACATTTCACAAGAATTTTACGACATAAACAAGTAGTTAATTTTATGATCTTTGAAGCCAAGAAAACATTGCTTCAGAAAATTGATAAGAACTTTTTTCTTTAAAGTTAAAATTCTGAAATTTATAAGATTACAGAAAACATTCCTGTCAACCACACATTAAATTTTTATTTAAAAATATAAATAACATTTGTTAATGATAAATATTGTTTTTCATGGAGATGGAAAAGGTTTGATCGTTATCAAGCAATTCATAAAAGAAAACTGTCAATCATAATGACTTTTAAAACCCACGTTCTAGACTGATTTATGCAAGATAAATAATGCAAATAAGGCTATTTTGGAGTCTCACTTCAAATTAGTTGAATTTTATAATCATGCTATCACAAGACAAAATGGTTGTTTTGTCAATCCATGCAATAATGAATATGTCCAAGTATTACTTACAATAGCAAAAAACACAAAACATGCATTAATGAATATGGACATTGTGGCAATAGTCTATTATGACTTCATACAAATCTGTGGATGCATTTCTGTAGGAAAAGAACAAACATTTGCATGCAATCAGCAAATAGCAATTAAGTATTAAGCTCGTTTGAGAGAAATGGACCCCACTATTGCAGATAAGATTTTGAATAGTTAATTATAATTAAAACCGTCAAAATTTTTGTTTTTATGGGTAGTGTTTAGTGCAACGCCTCCTATAAGAGTATACGACCACACAATGAAAAATGGCAACCAATAACCATGCTTATATTTATACAGATCTTCACTTCTTTTTTTTTTTACACAACAGAAATAATGAAGAGTATAAAACAACAATTAGCCACTTTAAATCAATACTAAATGAATTTGAAACAATTTTATTGATACTTTATTATTCTGTTTGGCTGAGCCTCAAACAATACATGGTACTGTTACAAATGCTAGGGCAACTGGCCTAACTAAAGCCTTCAGATCAACCATTTCAACACGTCAGCAGTGTTACAATGTGTGCCATCTTCTATATCGATGTACATGTTGTAAATAGTTATGTTATAGTGTACATTGATAAAGTTTTGTATTTAAATAAATACTTATTTAATTTGTTCTTGCACTCGGAATGTTCAAAGTAGGCTACATTTGGTTTAATCTCCCTTCCCATTTGAAAGAGATTTGTACTAAATCAAGGCCAGAGTGAGGTAGAGCATGCTTGTGATTCACCTTAGGAGCGCTTGGGCGAGCGTTGCGCAGGCCACCATCTCTTTCTGGGTCTCGCGACTAAAACAAACAATCAACTAAGACACTTAACCTGTGAAAAACTTGTTGATTTACAGACACAAGAAGAATTTTGCGGTGCAATGGATTTAGTTGGGTGTACATTTTAACCAGTTTGCAGCGCTGATAAATTTTTGTTCAATTAAGGTTCCTCCTTTATTTATATCCACCCATTAAAAACCAATTAATATTTCCAACAGATTGAACCAGAATATCATTAAGTATGATTTAACTTAATAATGTAATTAATTAGGCTAGCATCAGATAATTAAATATAGAACAAATACAGAAGCAAACACAATAGTGCTTCTTCAATAAACATTACATATGCAATCTCTCATTGAACAGACAGTATTTTAAGTTCCTTAACGGTGTTGGAGAATGTGAATTACTCACATTGTGGAATGGGCATTTTCTCCAAACATTAGCCGAAGCAAAATACTCAGAACGAATTATGAAACATATTTACTCAATCACTTAAGTAAACATGTTTTTTGGAGATTGAGCGAAACCATAGTACCCAAAACATGATGTGGACATAAATGATAACTCACGCCGGGTTTTTGGTATCCCTAGTTTGGGCAAACCCTGATTAGCATTCATCAATGGTCTCAGGATCATTCAAAATATTAAGAACAACATCACAGTGGGATTAAGAAAAATCTGTTAGAAGCCATGTTTGGCTCACCACAGAAAAATCAATTATTAGATTCTCTTTTGACAGCAGAAGTCACTTACCTTTGTGCAAAAAGGTTGGCAGGGTAATTTATACCTGGACTAATTACCCTTTTGGCCCAGTTGTTTATAATTTTGACTAATCAAATAGGGGAATACATACAATTGTTTTAGAGATATTTTCGTAAAAGCTAGTGTCGTTAAGAAAAACTCAGCACAGGCGCTAACCCAGTAGTTGAGAAGTTAATAAGTGACAAGACCTGTGCAATAAACATTAAAAATAATGCCTGTATAAGGAAAAACTCACAAGTTATATGTAAGCACATAAGTAGCTGGCATATATGTATGAAACTTTTTCATACTTTTGTTGGCTATTTTGATAATAAGCTATTCACTGACATATTCTTTTTTAAATTAAAATCAGTTGAATTTCAAGCAACATTTTCATTATATTTAACTTAGTGTATAACTCAGAATTGCGTAATTTACAAATACCATTTACACATGTGGGAAAAACTATTGCCTACGTCAAGTTGTGAGTAGTAATTAAGTACTTTCATGTGACAATGAATTCTGGGTATTTTGATTAGGTCAATATCCAAAGAAAATGTTTAATCTGCATATCATACTGCCCACACCGCCAAGCAAGTAAAAATGAACCCGAAATTGGCTAACATAAAGAAAATGTATTTAAATAAAAATTGTTCCAAATAATTGTTAACTTACAAAATAACGTATTATTTAAAGAAAATATTACTATAAATATTCATATTAATAATACTAGTACTGTAAATAAGTAATATTAATGGCTTTTTATCTTTTATTAGCCTTCCTAAATTAATAAATTATATATTATCAACTTTTATCATGTTTTATTTTACCTATGATGTTACTGATCACTGCATATTAGGTAGATATATCACAGAGTAACATATTAATTAATCATGTTTGATAACTCAGGTCAGATAAAAGATAATTAAGATGCTTTTTAAAATGTAATAAATATTTTATGGTTTGATATAAGTTAAAAGTGCCAACAGGAACGAAATGTGTAGGGAATATCATGTTAGCAATTGTTATTGTAAATTAAATGATATTGTATCAAACACAAAGAATACAGTGACGAGGTCATTAGGGAAAGTACATTCTTTTAAACCGCCAAGTCCGTGGATCATGCTAGTTATTTTGAATAGCATAAGTAGATGTAACAATATTTACAAAATCGTTAAAGAACCCTTATGACAATACATCTAAAACGTTATTTTGCTAAATTTTGTAGGAATTGTAACACTAAGTTCCAAAAGAGAGAAAAAAACAGAACTATTCTAAATTGTTCTTCAACTAAGGTTAACATATCCCAGTAATGGAAAGTGACCAAACTCAATGAGTCAGGCCTTAAACAGAAATATCAAGCTGGTCAAATGTGGGATGGGACAACCATTTACGATCTTGCACTGTCGCTTTAGAGATAAGCAGCCATCTTATCTCAGTGTACAGCTTAAAAGGTCAAATATAGTATTGGTAACTACTTAGCAGCAAATTTGCTCAAATAAGAAATATTTCTTTATAGATGCATACACAATTTTCCATAGATCTTGGGTTACAAATTTCTTTCACAAACCCCAACTACAGTAGACCTTTCAACTACAGACTAGACACGATGAAGGTGTTGCTACGACTCTGGGTTTGCAAATTAAATAACATGCAAAAATTGTGTTTCTACCACTATTTTTGAAATAAATGAACAATGACTTAAGTTATAAAATCAAATAGTCAACAGGTTTAATATTGTTATTATTATTTTTTTGGAGAACAGTAGCAATATAAAAGAAGTGTTTTAATTATTTTTCTTAATTTATGATTAAATTAAGAAAAATAATTATGATTATTTATGATTAAATAATTATGATTAAATAATTACGTATTGACCCACCCACCCTTACACGTACTGTGGTATTATCCCACCCACCTACACTTACACGTTCAGTAGTATTGACCCACCCACCCTTACACGGCCAGTGGTATTGTTCCACCCACCCATACACGTATTGTGGTACTTAACAGAAACATTTATGATTAAATAATTACTTCAGTTTAAACTTAATATACAAAAAAACAGCTGGAATGCAAACAAGATAAATCTACCCACATTTTTTGTAATATAAATTTATTACAGTTAAAACACTTTTAATATAAGTAACTTGTATTATTTTCATTATTTATACTTCAATGTCTTCAATTTTGTACTATGTTTTAATCTTTAAAATATTATTGGTATATTTTATACAAAATATTAATCTAAAACATCATTCTAAAATGTAAAATAAAATTGTGAATCTGTTCTGGGACCCCATTAGTAATCGAATGAATAGATGAACAACTATAAAATTACATTAAACAGTAAAACAGCTAAATATAGTTCCCACCTAGATAAATATCTGTGCATTGGAATAAATCAACATATTTTATATGGAAATAAACAATGCAACATTAACAAAAAATAAAAGACAAGCATACGCATGTAAAGTACATGAACTGGGATAAAAAATTGATGACTTAACAAGAATTAAATGAAGGCATATAATTTCCAAGAGTATATTTTACTACAGACTAAGTATATATACATAAATCAGAGATACACAGACCCATATAAACACACTTCCAGATATATGAAACCCACAATACATTTACACCAACACCCTCTTTCCATCCCAATACCCACCTGCAAATAGGGGTGTGCGAGTAGCTCGAAATTTGAGTTTTTTCGAGTTTTATAAAAAACTCGAAGTCGACGAGATTTTAAAACACTTGAAAAAATCGATTCGAGTTTTGCCATACCTTTGAGAGTAAAACGCTATAAGAAAGACAAAAGTCACATTTGTATAATAGATTATAAAGACAAGTATTTTATGTAGGCAACTACAAAAGTATGACCATAATATTGTATTCATAATTGGAGATGTTATTGCGATGTATTCAGATTCGTGATTCCCGCACACCAGTCTCGATCGTACAACCATGGCGATTACGACGAAAAGTATTCTCGTTATTTATAAAGAAGGCAAGTCCAATTAAGCCGTTCCAAATAGACGTCACTTAAAATTCAAACAAAACGTTATAACTGATTACAAAGAATAAGTTATTGAACCGTTTCAAAACTTAGTTACATAACTTTTACCTACATTTGAAATTAACAGTTGCATTTAATTCTATTATGTTTTGGTAACGTGTTATAATAATCTGTTATTTTTGTAACCTGTTACTCTCGACGTGTTGCCGTTGACGTTCCAGACAGTTTTTTCTGTTAAGGCTCGAAGCTCGTTATTCGTTGCGGCTGGTCTAGCTAACGTTCCAAGTTACCAAAGGTAATGAAGCTGAAGTTATGCCTTATGTTACGTTATGATAATGAGTTACGGACGGTGCGGCTTTGCTTGAAGTTAAAGAGTTACCGCTTAAAGTTCATTCTGTTATCGATAATTTAACTGTAACATGTAAGAGTTTTAAGTTTCATTCGTAGTTCAGTTTCAGTTCCGTTTACTTTTCAGCGTGCTATACTTACTCTCCATTACTTCTATACATTACAGTTATATGTTCGTTATAACCTTATCATGCATCATGACTGGGAGTTACAAAAATAACCGGCTATTTTGTATAACCTGTTAAATCTATAAAAGGTTACATTGCAGTAAGTAATCATGTTATTTATCCTTTTTGGTTAAATAACGCCCATATCTTGATTTGGACGTACTAATAGTACAATGAATACGAAAACAACGTTAACCTTAACGAGTCGGCAGTTGTTATCGCTGGTTAATAAATTATTGACAATTAATTATTTTGTTTCTGTTAGTGGATACAAAACATTGTAGTCAATGGTGAAATTGAGGTTAGCTGAAAAGAACATATTATTGTGTAACAACTGTTTTATGGATTTTTAGGTTTAACTTTCAATTGAACAAAAACATTACACATTAATAGTTTTGTGAACTTTTGAAACTTGTAAACATTAGTATGCAAAGTACTGTGGGAAATATAATAAAAATAAAATAAAATGGATTTTAGTGACTCTTTCCACGTCTATTGCTATATTCTTTATATATTAAGAAAATTAATTTAAGTTTGTCAGTTTGATTTTATTAAAGTTTATACATCAACTTTCACAGTAGAGTTAGCGGTAAGGCTATTATATTCTGTTTTTAGCGCCAGATTGCAATTCTTGTTTTATTTCAAAATTTTAAATTTTTACTCTGAATTTATTTTAGGTCTCCTTTTTATAAGTTATGACAATTATTTCACATATTATTTTACAGTTTATTAAACATAAAGCTTTATGACTATTTATAATTAATCACTGATACAATCATTTCATAGATTCTAAAACAATTTTCCGAACTTTATTAACTATTCAGCAAATCAAATAAATAGTATTAGAATGTATTCCTTACTTCATTTTATTGTTTCCATTTTTGAAAATTAAGGGTTAAATACTTGACTCGAATCCTAAAACTGCTACTGCTCACTCCTACCCGCAACCAATATATCACAAGCAGTTTGTGTTTATCCTGACCATATAACTCAGCCATCTTTGCTGAGGGTGAAGTAAAGAGATGATATAAACTCGCTCCACTATCACCAGCCATTTACAAGCATTGATAAAAATGTTTACTATATAATTAAGAAGGTGTTTTAGATTACTCTTGGTAAAACTACACCAGAAACTACCGAGGATCTATTAAGAGTTGAATTATAACACTAAAGAACGATTTTTATGAATATTTAAAACACATTTTTTTCAGAATATATTGAATATTCTGAATTCTCAAAGTAAAAGCTCTGTTGGAAACCATGACGTTTTTATGGTAGGTTTCTTTCGTTATGTCTAATGTCAGAAAAATATTACAAAAACAGCTAGCCCAAGGTGAGTTTATGTATTGCAAGATACAAGCATAATGGACAACTTTTGGTAAATGGAAGTAAAAATAGAAAAAAGTACGAAAAATCAGAAGATGAGAACTATCATAGCGATGGTTCACCCACTTCAGAAATCCATCCACCCCAAGCACAAGAAAGTGCTTTTCCCTCTTACATACACTCTCAACTCAAACTGATATCTCCTCAATTTAATTACTTCAAATGTTCATTATATGATTTGTGATAAAAAACATTTCATCCTTGATATGTTTTTTCTATTTCAAAAGTGGACGTATAAACAATGTAAGCATGGTTGTCCAGTCAAATGGCCATACAATTCTGGCATATGCCTTTCTTTTTTTGTAAATTACTTCCGGTACATAAATTTGATTATTAATTATGTTATTTAAAATTTTTAATCAGTATAGGAGAGAAATAATGGTCTTTTATTTCACCTTTAATTACTGCAGAGTGGATAAAATTGATAAATTGAAAAAAATCATGCAGAGTGGATAAAATTGATAAATTGAAAAAAAATCAAACACTAATATTTGTTATTAGAGTTGTACGATATTTGTCATACGTTGCTATTTTAAACATATCTCGTCTTATATCTATAATGCAAGAGGTACATGATTTCACATGTCTGAAAATATAAAAATTAATGTTAGACATAAAAATTAAACACATACGTCTTAAATTCGGATCTATTGTTAGTAATCTTTAATGAATTTTTGTTGAGTAAATAGACAATTAGAATAACAGGGTGTCCAGTAAACCTCCTTAAACAAATTCCCTGACTTTTCCCTGACCGATCCCTAATTTCATACAAAATTTCCCTGACCCCAAATCGACATAGTTACATCTGTCTATTTAACTTAATTTAGTAATATTATGTACCACCATGTACATACATTATGTTATCTAAAGTCAATTACAATTATTAATTACAAAAATATCAATATTTCACAAATATATTTTTATTGATAACCGTAATAATTTAATTCAAAACTATTACCTACAATAATTATTCTTTTTGAACTACTTTATAGAAGTAGAGGTAGAATTAAAAAAATATTTTCAATTAGCTTTGAGTAAAAAAAACACACCTTTTATTCTATTGTTAAATTATGACAATTTTCAATGCCTTGCAAAACGGCAGTATATTATAATTTCCCCAAAACCAGCATAAATTTTAGGTCTATGGCTTATTTAACAAGTACTAATCAGACAATTATTTCAGTAAGTTTTAAACTTTTAGTGATATAAAACTAGTTGTATGAGGTCGAACAAGCATAACCAAGCAATTAAGTAGCTTTTTCATAATTTAGAATATTGAATGGCATGTAAAATTAACATTTAGTACTGAACAAAGTAAAGGATTTTTTGTAGCGCACCCAAGTATATAGTGACTATTACAAATCACAACACACTGGTGTTCTTGTTAGGATTTTCCAGGTTTTTGTTTCGAATTCCCTGATTTTTCCCTGACTTTTCCAGGTCATTTAAAATTCCCTGACTTTTCCAGGTTTTCCCTATTTTCCCTGTTGCTGGACACCCTGAATAATTTCGGTTATGTTTGTTAATGAAAAAAATTGTTTTGTTCACTATCAGATAAAAACTAGTTCTCCACGGTTTAAATCAACCTCCTCAAGAGATATAATTCATATTTCACCACTTTTTCGACAAGAAATCGTATTTTCACAAGTGGCTGGAAGGTGCAAAATTACTCTAATTCAATTCTATAGCTTTCTAGTAACCTAGAATATTATAATATTCTACGTCACATCATGGACGTGGTTGAATCTGTTTTCAATTTAAATGAACTCTTAAAGGTCTTACACCTTTGCCTGCCACAATTTTACCAAAATAGTTCCAAATTATTACCGCCAGGCGTTCGGAGTAAGCTAGGCCTATGCTCTGGAATGTTTGTGGAAGACTACTAGTTCTCAGTCTCGGCGATGGGTTGCCAACATCTTCAATTAATTTTATAATTAGGATAAATTACTTGAAATCTGTAACTATTCGCAAAAAAGTTGCTGCATAATCTCGACCCACTCACACTCCGTGTCATATTTTAAGTTATTGTTTGATGTATAGATATGCAAAGTTTTTTTACATTTATCTAGGCCAATCAGAAGCCAGCCAAAAAGATAGTTCGTTTTATCTAGTTTGTTCGGAACTAACCAGCACTTCTATTCCATTCACACAATTTTAGATTAGATTACAACTCATGACTCAGTCATCATGTGTGACCGCTACATTTCCAGCTCTGTTGTTCACTTTGAATTAAACTAGTTCAAATCAAAAAGAATGAACTAGTTCACTCTTGCATTTGACTTTCGTTCGTGAACTACCCATTGCTAGGCGTATTGTTTAACCCTTTTAGGACGAAGCGGGCAAATTGTCGCCCGCACATACTTTGAAAAAGACGATGCGGGCGATATGCCGCCAGCATACAGCCATACGAAACCGGCGGTGTAGGCGATCGTCCGCCCGTAATTTCACAAAATAACTGCCCACATGCTGCGCTATTTTTGCAAGAAACAGAATGTAGAAGAGTTGAACTTACAATTGTTTACTCGTTGGCAGCCCAGACTGTTGAGAATATTGGTTGGATAAAATAAAAGTTTATTAATCAGCTGTTTTAAAGACATCTGTTTCCCTGCCGATCTCAGTTCAGGCATCAGCCTAGTGAGGAGTTGTTTGTTTATATATGTGTTTGGTTATTGTGCTTATTAGTCGAAACGTTTGTTGTTTGTAAATAGTTTTGTTTTATATCTTATTTTGTATAGTATAATAATTTAACTATTTTCATTGTGTGAAACAAATATGGATTGGAATAGAATACACCACTAAAAATGTTAATTACTGTAAATAATTGACTATGACATATTCAAAATGTAAAATACAAAATTTCACCTTTTGGAGTAACTTCGTAGGCCTAATAATTTTACATCATGTTCGATTTATTTTTCATTTGTAATAATAGTAAATTTATAAAGCTTGAGTATAAAGCGAAACTTTACATTTTTTACCTTTATTTCTCAGCTAAATGTGATGAAATTTGATACTAAGCTAAAGGACTTCATTTAAAACCAGAAATAAGTGGTTTCCCACATTTAAAATATTTTTAGTTAATTTGCTATGATGTGTCAAAAATAAAAATGTTGCCTTTTTATTTTTATATATATATATATATCTAATTTGTATGTATAATAAAAGGATATTATTTCATTATTTTCTGATTGCCCATTTATAAACCTTAAAAACAATACCAAAGACTTGGTGATATTCCTTTTTTAATAATAATATAAAATTTTTTTTATATGCTTACAAAAACCCCTAATTTGCTGCAGTCTTTTTCATTAGACTAGGGTCTCATATCACATATCTAAAAAAAGTAGTCGCCCCAAAAATCAATTTTTTTGTTGTGCAGTCCTAAAAGGGTTTAATTAGGCATACCAAACTTTAAATATTATCAAGGATAAAACAAAACACAAGGAAACTTAGTTTTAATTTGTAACCTTTAAAACGGTTTATTCTTAAACCTAAATTAGATATAAATCTAATATTTTGAGAAATACAACTACTTGAATGAAGTTTAGGCCGACCTGTAGTTTTGAGTTCTCGCACACCCCTAATTAAAAGTATCCAATCAAAGTTTTAAAACATAGAGTTTGGTTACTGAATTGTAAGTCTCCTTGGATTGGAAACTAGTTTGGATTATTATCTAATGTAAAGTTTTGTAAGGTCTCTTGATTATGTGAACCACTGGCGGGAAAGTTCCCACTGTCTGAACTGTGAAGAGTTAAAATAAGGAAGTATGGATTTTACTATTTTGGCGCAATAACAACAAAATGATAAAATTCCTCCCACCAAACTATTACTCTACAGTAAGCTAAAACTACACTTTTAATCAGTACATAACCCACAAACATACATATAATACAAATAGTTTTTTAATTAATTAATTTAATTGATTCTTTTGTGAATCCCTCTGGTCTGAGGAAGGTGAGCGTGGTTCACCGAAATCGATCACCATAATATTTGTGCATTTTGTGCTTGTATTGTAGTATATTTGTGCATTTTGTGCTTATATTGTAATAAATTTGTGTTGTGTGACGTTTACTTGTACTGTATATAATACAAGGATACAAGTAAGCCATTAATATAATCGACGACGACATTCGTCCATAGTTTTTTGATAAGCCCCACCCAAGGCACATGAATTAACGAGTATCTCTCCAATTCAAGGCACAGGAATTGATGAACCCTCTCACTCAACCAAGGCACATGAATTGATGAGCCCTCCCTCCTACTTAAAGTGCAGGAATTCATGTGTACACAATTCTAGCTAAATTGTATGGCAACACTGCAATTTCAAGCTCAGTTGCCTTACTCCACCCCCTGTCTTATTATACAGTCTTCTATTAACCCATACAGTGCGAGTCGAGCGCCGGCGGGGGGTAGCGTGCCTGCGCGGGCAGCGGATCGAGCGCCGGCTGTCGACGGAGCAATGCTTGTAGGCTTCAGTGTGGCCTAGTCACTTGCCTTAGAAGGGTCGGATTATAGCCTGTTTCTCGCGTCACTTTGAGCCAGTTGGCTACAAAAAGACAATGTGTACTGGATGGATGGATGGGCTGTAAATATATGTAAATAGAGTGTGTGTATATAATTGTGATGTATCGAGTTGTGTTTATAACTATTGTCACTGTTCTAATGGCGGCAGGCGTCTCGTGGCGAGCATGGGTTTCGTTGCGATGTGCGGCTCGATCACCGGCGGACGATCACTTCGGAAGCCCCGATCTACCAGAATTGAGGCCATAAACTAGATTGGGTGTATCAACCCTGTTTCCTGACTATATAAGGTATTGTTTTAGTACAAAATATTATTTTAGCATCTGACATGTTTTTAACTTATTTTTTCACCATCAAATGGGTTAACCGTCTTCTGCAATGGACTAAAAAAATCTCCACTTTTTTTTAATTTTGTGTTTTATGTTTTTGTGTGAGTGTCACTTTCAAAAAGGTTAGTCTGCTTTCCTGTCTCAAACAAAACCAAAACTATTCAGTTACTTGCCCTATATACTATATTCATATTTTGATATTAAAAAGAAACTGAAATACATTATATGGAATTACTTACTGATAGACATCAAAGAGTATTTTCCCTTAAGGTGGTGCAATCGGTTTTCGGTTAGTTGATTATTTTACAATTTTATAATCAAAATTAGTTCATGTAATTTTGAGACCAACCACTAGGAGAATTCAGTATTGGAGACAAATAATACTTTTGAAAAGGCCATAAGAGAATAGCCAGGATGCTCAGATAATCAATCTATTTTGGGGATAATAGATCTTCTAACACATTTCTTTTATGTGTTAGAAGATCTATTGTATCCTTTTTTAATTGATCAAGTTTCTAGTAATTTCTAGTCTTTCATTCATGAATTAATGTCCTTGAAAGAGGAAATACATCTGGGTAGTTTTCTTGAAAACGCCTTATCGCTTCATTTTCAAAGGCAATAGCCCAGGAACATCATTTCACTATTGTTTAGTTGAAAAATTAATTGTAAGATGAGACACAACACAACTAGATAGCAAATAGAAATTTTTATTACTGATTTGCTTAATTGTTGTGGATTCAAAAATCAGCTGATTGATTTGGAATGGCAAAAAACAGCTGTTTCTTTCATAGAGTATCCAATTTGTAGCAACAGGAAAATAAAAAAATTTTTTTTTAACCACTACATTAGAACTTGTGGCCTTATGAAGTGGCGAATTTAGCTGATATTAAATCAATCATAATACAAAACTATACAAAGTACAAGTTTAATTTTTTACATGTAACTGAAGGGATTAAGATGTTTTTCATGTTTTAAAAATGTCAACTATTTATAATTTTAAAGGTTAAAAAAAAGATTGTGCAATAAACATATTTATAAAAAATTAAACTTATACTTTGAACGGTTTTGTATTATGAGTGATTTAATAACAGCTAAATTCACCACTTCATAAGGCCACCTGTTCTAATGTAGTGGTTAAAAAAACTTTTTTGTATTTTTCCTTCCTCAGAGGAAGGCACATTAACTAATTTAGATTATAAAATTGAGATATAATTAACTCACCGAAAACCGATTTCACGACCTTAATGAAAGTACCAATGGCACTGAATATTTAAGCACTGTTCTAAAATTGTGTTTTATATATTGTCCTGTTAGGTATGTTAGAGTTGTCTCCTTAGGCAAGTTTGCATATTCCTTACTTCTCCCACAATATTAATTTTACAACGGTTTATTCTTCTACAGTACAAGTAAACGTCAGACAACACAAATTTATTACAATATAAGCACAAAATGCACAAATATATTACAATACAAGTACAAAATGCACAAATATTATGGTGATCGATTTCAGTGAACCACGCTCGCCTTCCTCAAACCAGAGGAATCATTCTTTTGTAAATCCCTCTGTCTGAGGAAGGTGAGCGTGGTTCACCGCAATCAATCACCATAATATTTGTGCATTTTGTACTTGTATTGTAATATATTTGTGCATTTTGTGCTTATATTGTAATAAATTTGTGTTGTGTGATGTTTTCTTGTAGTGTATATGTACCAACACGTATTATGCTAATTAAACACTATTTATTCTTCTATAAATCTAAAAACCTGTAACCTCATAAGTATTTAAACATCCTAACTTTATATTGTATTAAATCAGTTTGAGGGGGCGAGTGAGTGTGATGAGTGTATGGCAAGGACAACACAATATTATGACGGGGTTTCATTTATTATCCAGCAGGGACAACCTAGTATACTTTTTAATGTCAAGTGAATGAAGACATTTTGTATACAAATGAAAAATGTACATTTATAAAAGCACTTATCAGCTCAACTCTAGTAACACTTAAAATACAAATTTGTTTAGAAGAAACCATATGATACGCATTGTTTACTTGAAAAATCGCAAATTAGAGTTTAAGTCTATAAGGACTATATAAACGTTGACTAGTCATTTGAAGTAAGCAATAATATTTATAATAATCATCCGAATTCCGTCAATCTGAATTTGTGGCAAATCCAACCCAACAGAAAGTGAACAAAAATTAAAATGGAAGAATTTATAAACATGTTTACTATACACATTATATGACCAGAAAATTGAATAATGTAGAATTAATATCAATTTCAATACAAATTTATTATTTACTTTACAGTCTATATACAGGTACAACACTTTGTATTTAGGTTATATGACAAACACACCCTAACTCATAACACACTCCAAAGCAATATATGTTCCATTTATTTTTATTTTTTCGTAAGACGCCGAATGTCAAGATATGGGCGAATATGGATTTCGAGTGTAGATAAGTGAATGTAATCATTGTTACAAACTAGGGCCGACTATTCCTTAGAAAGTGTCATTAATTAATAGCCCAATGACAAATGAACAGCTGGTGGTTATCAACTGATCCATTTCAAAATTTGTTATGACTCCGATTGAGATCGAACTGAGAACCTTTAGGTTATGAAGCTGGGATTTAACCAACGACGCTATGAAAAACCAACTATAGGCCTATGAAAAACCAAACAACATTTAAAGAGTAAAATTAGTGTAAATGATACACTAAATAATGTACCAAATACCGAACTCAATATAAGGTAATGTTAACAAAATACAGTACCTACAGTTTTGAACAATTAAAAAAACTTTAATGAACTGTACAGCGAGTAAACACTTAAAATGGTGCTGACTATGCATCAGTGATATTAATCTGAGACAGGAGGTAGAGTGACAAGACTTCAGCATACGGTCCAATGACTCGAGAGGACTTCACACCTTAATAAAGGCATTTTTCATTATTTTCAATCTGTTAATAACAAACATATAACAACTGTGCTAAAGCTTGCTGAAAATTGTATAAGTGCTTTGAATGGTTAGTTTTGCTAATTTTACTAATTATGAGCTTTCCAGACTCTAAACAGACTGTCTATCCAATTAGTTTGGATTTACAGGGTTCTCCTGTTATATAATTAGTAGAAACAAAATATAATCAAGCAATAAAAGCTGATTAGTGAAGTCTTGTGACTATTGGAAATGATATATTATTAAATAATCACAAAAGGGTTTTCCATTAACCCTCCTGTTGTTAATTGCTGATGCATCGGCAATTTAGTACGTCTCGTAAATGTTAATTGCCGATGCGTCGGCAACTGTGCAGTCCATTGTTACATATGCTATTCTGGCATTATCGTTCCGTCAATAATACTCTATGTGGTATCAATCGAAACAGGATATGATACCGAATAATCGATAGTCGAGTATGATCGATTACACGCATCGAGAGAATTGTGATTTGTTTACAAAATAGCTGTAACAGTCAGTGAAGGAGGATCGGCCATGTTGACTCGCCGGTGTTTACGTTTGTTTTTTGTCCTTTCCAATTTTTGCTGAGCAAATCATTTGTATATATTGTATACATTTTTAAAGTTTACTAAATTTTGAACAAGATGGCTATCCTGGATTTGTTTGTTTGTGTTATTTTATTTCTATGGTAACAGTGAAAACTTTTCTAAAACAACGAAAAAAAATGTTTTCTTCAGTTTTGGATGCACAAAATTTTTCAAAATGAAGGTATGTACATAAAACATATTGTAAAATATTCAGTGTAATATAACAAATAAAATGATATATAATAGTATGTATTTTTAATAAAAAATAAATTTAATATTATTTTTCAAACAAATGTCTGGAAATAAAGCTCATGTTGACTCGCCGGTGTTTACGTTTGTTTTTTGTCCTTTCCAATTTTTGCTGAGCAAAACATTTCTATATATTGTATATATTTTTAAACTTTACTAAATTTTGAATAAGATGGCTATCCTGGATTTGTTTGTTTGTGTTATTTTATTTCTATGGTAACAGTGAAAACTTTTCTAAAACAACGAAAAAAAAATATTTTCTTCAGTTTTGGATGCACAAAATTTTTCAAAATGAAGGTATGTACATAAAACATATTGTAAAATATTCAGTGTAATATAACAAATAAAATGATATATAATAGTATGTATTTATAATAATAAATATATTTTATATATTTTTTCAAACAAATGTCTGCAAATCAAGCTAAATCCGCCTACATTTTGAGGGTACATAGTGAACACTAGGAGGGTTAAAGGACTTCTATGATATACTGAAGATAAGGCTAGTTGTCTTGAAATATCTCTAAGACTGTTTATCTTTTGAGTGTGCCAAAGGACTTACCAAAGGAATAATTTTAAGGTGAGGCTGTTTTTCTGTCCTGAACAAAACTGAAATAATTCCGGCACTTGCCCTAATGTGAAAACCAACCTTAAAATCAGGCAATAATTATAACGTTAAATAATTTATCATATTCAATTATCACAAAAATCTGCAATAATCAGCTTGTATTGAAATAACAAAAATGAAATAGTATCAATTGATTTGAAGACTTACCGGGCCATTGTCTGAGCTGGTTCCTCTAGGATGACCACGGGGAGCTCCTCTGGGGGCTCCACGACCTGCCCCCCTACCACCCCTACCACGGCCACCAACACGAGCATCAGCAAAGGTAAATTCAATGTCCAAGACATGCTTTTGGCGCCCTACACGCTGAGGATAATCTGAACTGTCATATTCCTAAAAAACAACACAATTAAATTATTATTTAGAATTGTAAATATTTATTTCTTACTCATCAAGATCAAAATAACAATTTATCCTTCATGGTTATTCAAACAAGACATGGGTTAATGAACAAATCTGTGAAAGAGATAAACCTCCTGACATAACCAAGGTATTTTAAACAGATGAACACTCGATAAAAATTTTTCTGAATTATTATTATCTGCATACTGATGAACTAGTTGCATTAAGGAGATTCTCATTATAAAAGTATGCATACATACTACTAAACTTAAAGAATACAATCAAAATGTAGTACCTAAGGAACATGAATATTCAATAGGGTGGGCAGAAAACTATTTTCTTTTCTTTAACCCTATATTGTTGAAAACTTCCTGTATAGTGCCTAGATAAGTACAATAAAATTAAAAACCTTAATTGAAAACCCAGCAAGGGCAAAGCACTTTAGATTTTTGCAGTCTTTTGCTGTTTTGACGTAACTATACAACTGTTTGTTTTTTATGTGATTAAAGCACTATAATGAAAAGACTAGGAATGTGTTGAATTCCAAATCATTGTCGATTCCAATTCCAGAAAATCGATTTTCAATTCTAATTACCACTATGACGAAACATAATAACTTCAAAGTAAAACTTTTTATAATATCATTGAAATAAGAGGAACAAAATACTGTCTACTAGAAATCTTGAAAACGTGTATATATCACACAACACATAGGATAATTGCAGTAAACAATATAAATAAAACTTCAATTAATGTTGGAATTTTGACTTGAAAAGCAAAATGCATTACGTAAAACCCAAACTAACTGTACAAAAATAATGAAGAAGCATTGAAACACAAACAAAAAAAAAAACCTCATAAAAAGTGATTTCTGAAGTGTTAAGACTACCCATCAGACTGAGAGCCAACATCTTAACCCTTCCTGGGCATTTGACGAAATTATCCGCATACAGTTTCTAGTGGTCGGAGCGAATGATGGGCCTGTCTGTCAGTGCCACTCGCGTCATCGTCTGACGCAAGCGAAGTTGTTTGCTTGTTTGACTTATCTCTTCAATTCCTTCTCCCCACTGTAACATTCTCCATGCCCTGCATCTATCTCCCACTTTCATGCCTGCTCGCTGCGACGCTTCCCGCCCTTGTCATCATTCCAGTGGTTTTTCATTGTGACTGGTGCATCTACTAGAGGAAGATGGCTGCACGTGATAATCCTGACTTTTCAGACAATATAATTAAATGGCTAAATACATATTTTTCAAAGCAAGATACCAATAACACCTTTACTTAGCAAAATTATGTATAAAAGATGTTCATTTTCATGACTCGCCTATATTTTGACTGGGTCAATTATCCACCAACAATATTATATTAAATATAATACTAAAACATTTTTTTAGAATATAAAATATTTCTTTTTGTGGTTATTAGATGGGTTTCCAACAAATTAGAATGAAAAATAAAAAAAATGTTTATCCCAACCAATTTTTAATTTCCCCCAGACTGTAAACTTGGTTCAGCCCGGGAAGGATTAATTAATTTGAAAAATTATTAATTTATAGCCTTTTGCGCTGCTATATATGATATATACTGATATTTAAAAATGATTAATGGCCCTTTCTTAACTGTCTTTTCACTTTAGATTTAATCTAACAACAAACACTTCTAAAATTATGTCAAAATAGAAATATTATTCCAAAAAAATCAAAATTCAAAGTGCTTTGCACTAGCTGGGTTTTCATTCAATGAGGATTTCACTATCTGACTGCATTTGATTTAGGCACTCCATAGGCAAGTTTCCCACATTATAGCGTTAAACACATTTTTTTCGGCCCACCCTAATATTATACAAGCTAGATTTTAAAACAAAATTACCTGAAAAAATAGACATAGATATCTTTATACAATAGCAACATTGATAGCTGTACTTATCGGTATGACTCCTTACTTCTTCATCATCTTCGTCCTCCTCTTCCTTCTTCTTCTGTAAAGCATACATTTTCTTCCATTGTGACAAGTCTTCTCCCTCTCCAGCTTTCCGCAAGTTGTATTGGGGCTTCGAGCGATTTCCTTTAAGTGCTTTCCATTCATCCAAAGTCAGTTCCTTACGTTCTTCTTCAACATTCGCAGGTGTTTCTGCATCCTCGCCTTCTACTCCATTTTGTCCTTCAGTGATTTCCCTGCAAAGAGCAGCCACAATGTAAAAATAATACTTCCCTCTATTTTTTCACTTTTCGAGATTTTCATTTACACAAGTTGGAATACCCGTATTTCTCTTAACATGTCCAATGCTCTAGAGTTTTGCAATTAATGTACTACAATGCGGCTATGTAAATTCTTATAACTTATCAAAAGAATTATGTCAGGATAGTAAAATAATATCTGGAGAGAGACATGACGCAATTTAATGCCTAACTGTGATGTCACTTCCTATAAATACCTCCGTCTCCAAGGAATTTAGTTAATTAGTTGAAAAAAGGTACAAAAAACAGTCAACTGCAAAAAATCATTCCCGTGTAGTGTAAGGAAGGGAAGCAACTATAATTTCAGGAGACAGTCATTGGCACCTCTTCTAGTCAATAAACCATTTTTACATCCAAAATTACTAATTCATTTTTATTAATTGAGTATTTTATTTGATCAATAATGTTAATTATTACTTAATATAACAAAATTATAAACTCAACTAGCTTATGGCTGCAAAAGCAACTAATAACATTGAATTGAGTGTTTACCAATTTATTTATTTAAGTGTCACAAAACGCCTCACAAGCACAAGTGCTCTGGCAAAGACTTGTCAATGTACATTTTACATAGTTCACTAAGTATACAATTGTTAATTAAAAGTTAAATATAAAAAATAAGCATTAAAAACATATAGCATATTATAATAATAATATAATTGTCTCTTATTTGTTAATAATAATTTGCCAGCAGTGAGACCAGACACCTCTAAGATCCTGAAGAGGAAGCCAAATATTCCGGTACACTATAAAAACAATGTGAAAGAATATACTCCTTTGCAAGTTTTTTAATTTGAGAGGTGATTCTTCTTTCTTTATGGAAAATGGCAGATGGTTGTAAATCTTTAAGCAAGTATAAAACGGAGATCTTCCAAAAAAAACTTGTTCTATGAATAGGATATTGGAGCATTTGAGATTCCTTGTAAAGTGCAAGTGGGAATGGTTGTTGTTTAAGAATTTTTCTAAATTGGATTTGACATACAGAAGACTGCAAGATGAAAAGTGAAGGTTGTGGGAGGATTTTCAAATCCTTAAAGTATTTACGGCAGGGGTCGCGGAAAGGTGCAGACATGATCAGTCTTACCATTCTCTTTTGCATATGAAATACTTTTTCAGAACTAGAGGAGTTACCCCAAAATATAATTCCATAAGATATGTGCGAATGGGCATACGCAAAATAGACTTTTTTAAGAGTGTGCCTGTCGACAACACGGGATAAAGTGAGAAGAGCGAAGAATGACTTACTGAGTCTCGTCAGCAACCGATTAATATGGTGTTGCCAAGTTAAACATGAGTCTATTTCGATTCCAAGAAATTTTATCGATAGTACTACATTAAAGATTGTTGATAGATAAGAACTGTCATTATAAGAAGAATTTCGGTTATTAATATGGAAGTTCAGCAATGTGTTTTATCGTGATTTAATCTGAGTCCATTCACCGAAAACCATTCCTTCAAGATATTGAAACTGTCTTGAAGCATTTTTGAAAGCTATAGTTTATTTTTATTTGAGGCTACTAAAGATGTGTCATCCGCATATAGAACCACCTTCACCTGAGATACAATATCGGGGAGATCATTACAATAGAGAGGAAGAGGAGAGGGCCGAGTATCAATTCCCTGAGGCACACCAGAGGTCACCTTGAGATATTCACTTCTATATTCGGGATCCAACACAACACACTGTTGCCGATCAACAAGATATGAACTTAACCATCTCAAGGCCCTGCCTCCAATGCCAAGACACCGAAGCTTCCAGATTAGGATCTCGAAGTTAACACTATCGAATGCTTTGGACAAATCGCAGAAAACACCAACGGTGTACCTCGAATCATCCACCGCAGACGACACATGCTCCAAGAACACAAAGATTGCATCACAGATACCTCTCCCCCTACGAAAACCAAACTGATTCAAACTCAAAATACTATTCTCCTCAAAGAAATCATACAATCTACTGCACACCACTTTCTCAAATACCTTAGAGAAGGTGGGTAAAAGAGACACCGGCCTGAAATTATCTAAATTGTTGTTATGCTTTTTCCTAATCGGCTTTACGAAGGAGTACTTTAGTAGACTCGGGAAAATTCCTTCTTGAAAAGAACCATATGAGTAAGAGGTTTTGAGAAAGCTCTCATAGTTTTTTTTGATAAAAATGGGGAAATCTCATCCCAACCGGCTGATCTTTTTGAATTTAAGGATTTTATTACTTTAATTATCTCTTCTTCAGATACTGGTTTATACTGTAAAATCCTTGATTGAGAATTTCGTTGTTTAGAAACATATTCCAAAGCCTTAGAACAATTTGGTGTTGTTTAAAATTTTTGAAGTATCAATAAAATGATCATTAAGTACATTACTAATGTCTTGTTTATTTTTAGTTATTTGATTGCCCCTACAGATTTCTTTTATTTCCGGTCTAGCCAGTCTCCCTATTACTATTATTATTACCAGTCTCCCTTTTAACCACCTGCCATGTAGCTTTTACTTTATTGGTTGATCTGTTAATATAATATTACTATTGTGCCTGAGCTTTGCTATATGAACACATTTTTTAAAAGTCTGTTTGTATTTCCGGACATATAGTATAAAATCAGGATCACTAGATGTTCTACTCAGTTGATGTAAAACTCGCTTTCATTCACTGGAAATTTTTAAGCCCTTTGTCATCCATCTTTTTGAACTAAGTATTATTTTTGTTGGCTCTCTAAATACTTTTAGAGGGAAAGCATTAAAAAAAGATAATCTAACCTTCTCTAAAAAATATTATATACATTGCTTATATTATTTGTAAATTGACCATTATTAAAAACCTCCGTCCAAGATATGTTCAGCAAGTCATTTTGGAACATTAGAATTGCTTCCTCAGAAAATAACCTTTTATAATATGACTTTCCAAAAGTGCAATAGTTGATTTTAGTAAAATTTATAACTTGAGCCAGATGATCAGAAAGCCCTGTTTCTAGCACATTTACATAATCTGGACAAAAATTAGTAAATATATTATCAATACAGGATTGACAACTATTTGTAATACGAGTGGCTTCATTTATATTTGACATTAAGTCATAAGATTTGATTATTGTATACAATTCTAGCTTAATATTATTATCTTTAAGCATGTCAATATTAAAATCACCAGTTAAAATGAGAACAAGATTTTTAAACTTTAAGAAAATGTTATGTAATACATTATCCAAGCTGTTAAAAAAAGTTTCCGTGCTAGATTTATCATTATGTGGAGGGCGATAGACACTCATAACTACATTAGGTCGATCACCAATAATCAGACTTAGACAAAAATCAAAAACACTCAACCGCAAACTCATCAAAATCACGCACTGGCACAATGTCTAGATATGATCTGGAAAGAATGCATACTCCACCTCTTGTTATATTTTTACAAAAGTAAGTACATACGGTTTTAAACCCTTTTATTTTATCTAGAATAAATTTGTTTTCCTGAGAAAGCCAATGCTCAGCAAAACATATTATATCTGGGTTTAGATTAGCCGTTTCTAAGAATAAATTAAATTGGTCAACTTTCAGTGGCTGGCTGATGCCTTGAATATTACAATGTAGTAGTGCTAAATTGTTTTCTATCTCATGATTCTCAAGCAAAATGTGATGAGGTGTGGAATGCCACCCTTTTAGTTCCCGATGATATCTTGCACTATTTCTGAGAAGTTTCTTTCCTCATCTAAAAAACGCATCTCAGGCTCCATCTGTGGTGGTTTAGAGAGGCAGATCAGCTCAGCATGGTTCACAGGTAGCGGAGGAAAGTCGTCCATTGAGAGATGGAATGGCTCAGCAACACATGAACTGTCTCCATTGATGACTAACACCCCTTGAGGTTGAAGGCGGTTCATATCTGGTATGGACATCGGTGAATCATCCAATGGAGAGTGAGGGCAGGGCTCGATGGTGTCAAGAGAATTGAAAATAGATTCAGAGAACATGTGATGATTTGAATGGTAAGCTGTATGAGGAGGAATAGGTTGATTCTTTGACTGATAGGCAAACTCAGAAGAAAGGTCCATCTGCTTGACCATTTCAGCCAATTTTGAACTGAGAAGACGCTTGCCTGCCTTGTTAAAATGAAGACCATGTCGTGTATAATATATTCTGGTGAGGTGTTCTGACAAGTCGGCGCTAGAAATCTTTAAATCACCTTTTGTAGTCTCGAAGCATTCTATTTATTATATTATTTAAAAATATTATGTTGCTGTTTAAAACTGTCTGGTCAAACCGGCAGGGAATGTTCATCATAACCACATTTGCCCTGATGCTCCACGAGAGAAGGTCCTTCACTCCTTGATTAATAGTAAGCTGACTGGGTTCGCCTCTTCCTGTGTCATTTGTGCCACCCATGATGACGACGAAGTCGTTGGAAGAAAGTGTATTGGCAAGAGAGTAGCCTTCACTCATTATGTGCTTAACACGTTGAGTGCTGACGTTCCCGATGGGGAACGGCTCCGCGCGCTTCCCACACGCTGGCGGTCGACATCGGGAACGCTTGGCAATCTTCGACTAATGCTCGGTTTTATCGGCAGCATGCCATGACTGTCAGTCTTTGTTGTGCGTAGCGTGTGGGGTGAGATTTCTCGTGTTTGTTTCGCTAATTGGATGTGTGTTTTTATGGTTTTTAATTATTGTTATTAGTTATTAGTGTACATTTTAGTGTGTATTGTGGTAGAGTATTTTACTATATACGTGTTTACTGTTATTTTTGTAATAATAACAATGGACCAGCCTTCGTGCAGTTGAGGAAGGGTCGTGTTTGATGATGGACAACGCTCCAGTGAGTCGGAGGAGCGTTTTGCTTGTTTTGATAAGTGGCATACTCAATAAGAAAATATACCACAAAAGAACGCAGAAAAATGTAAATAGAGTAATAATTTTAATTTTTAAAGTATTAGTTTTTGTCTATTGAATATAATAACTAAGTGAATACAAATAAATGTGCTACATTCAACTAATTCCAAAGAAGTATACGATGCTAACCGCTACCCAGATGCTGCTGTTCCCCATCGGGCACGCCTCATATACGTCACTAGCGTCACTAACAGTTATATTTAGAAAACAAATCAAACTTTGTAATATAAAAACTATGTGTATTTAATAATCAGTGCTATTTTTATCAAAAACATAATACGTTTACACTGCAAGTCACTACCCAGGTGCTGCCGTTCCCCATAGGGCACGCTATATATATGCAACTTCCGGCCATAAATACTGCCCATATGGAACTTCTGAGTGCATCCCTTGACTTTTTACGCCTAAAGGTAAGTTTTTTACAAAAAAAATTTTTTTGAAATTTTTAGCATGCAGGTAGTAGTTTTGCATATTACGTTTAGCAGCGAACGTGTTAAGTTTAGCGCCAGGCTTTGACCATACAGTGACATTAAAATCATCCAGTTTGGCCTTCATAAGATGGCTTATTTCTCTTCCATGGCTGTCTGAGAGAACTAAAATAGTCCTTTTTCGGTTTGCTTTGCCCATGCAGTACCTTTTTGGCTGGGTTTCCTTTACCTTCTTCAATGATGTTTCTCCCAATTTATGTACGAGAGCATGTACTTTTATCGTCGTGGCAGGTTCATAAACTGAATCTTCATCAGCGATCAAAACTTATTAGCGATTTCAGTCTTTGATTTTAATACAGAATGCACTGACATTCTGCTAAACTGTTTTGGAATCTGGAAGGGCTCTTCTACAACTTGACAAGATGAAAAAGACAAACTTTCTTCTTTTCCCCTCAATCTCAAATGTAGATCATCTAGGTTTAACGATAGAACCTTAACTATTTCTTCTTTGTCTTCTATTTCATTGAGCAGCTTAGCATTAATCATTCTTAGAGACCTTAATTCATTTTTTAATTTAGTTTTTTCTCGTTCTATATCTTGTTCATAACTGAGGGATATGTCATAAAACTCCTGTTTATTACGTTTTTCTTTTCTTATAGCATCTTCTAAGATTTTATTTTCCTCTAATGTTTCCTCTAATTTTATTGTCAAATCCCCGATCACTTTAAGAGCAGCGTCTAACCTGTTTAGTAATTTCACAATTTCAAGTATTAAATCTATGATGGCGCCTGAAGAATATTTACTAGAAATACAATTTAAACATCGATAAATGTTTACAGTCGCTTCATATACTTCATAATGTATCAAGTCTCGCAATAAAACCTTCAGATCGTCTTTTGCAGTTTTCCTAAGATTACTACGTGCTCGCCGGGTCATCATATTGCATACAAGTGTAAATAAATTCAATTATAATTCATTTAGTTTATTAATAGCCATGGAAGATGTATCGCTGTTCGGTATGTGTACGCCAACACTTGGCACACCGCCAAAGCTACACGCACTGCCGATAAGGTTTTAAACGGCACCACCTCAGTTAAGTTGCAATGTCTGCAGAGTGCTGCTTCACTGTGGTGCCAAGAGGAATCAACTTCCAACTTCCCTAAATAAAGTACAGTGCTGTCAGAATGACAAGGCCTTCACTTGCTTCGTAATCGTTTTTGGACAGTTAAGAGGTTATGACACCACACTTAATTGTACATACAACTACTCACGAACAGAATTTCCTTTAAGTTAGTAAAAGGCAGCTATTAGACAACTGTTTTAAGAAACAGAAATCACATTTATTAACTGAATGGTATTAATCTTTAAATTAACATTTACAACAGAGCTAACAATAATCACGTCTTACTCCACACGATGCTGCGCGTTTGTTCATTTATTAATTGAATGCTAATAAAATTTTTATTTTTATTTTAAATTTTTTTACGGGTAAATTTTAGCAAATCAGTTTATATTTTCTGAAATTAGAATAAATGTTGACCAAAATAGCTGACTTGAAATTCTTAATTAATAAATATTTTAGTTTTCCCAGTATACTCCCAACCTTTTACTTGTTTCGCGAACAATATTTACAAATATAGATATACATAAAATAATATTTATTTATTAAGGCATATATCATAGCATGGTTTATTGTGAAAAAAAAAAAATGCCAAACACAAGTAGGTTCACAATAATGTACTATTTTTAATCCATTTTTAAATAAAAGTATGCAAAATTGCTTGCGGGTTTGAGAAAAATCAATCACCAAATGGACGGTAAAAGCTATGTACATCCAGTACACTTATCTATGTCTTTGGTCAATAAATACATGGTAATTTTATTTGTTGTTATTCAATTTAGCACTATCCACGTTACTTTATGTACATTTTTATGTAGGAGTACTGTTCTCATAACTTTGAACTTCATTACTGAACTAAAACTAGGGAGTCTGACCCCATTTTCATTGGGGTTTTCAAAAAGGATATGCTTTTCAGTAACTACTTTCCTTTGCCAATTTTTACATTGGCATCTCCAAGGACTATCATGGGTAAATTATTTGTCAGCTCTTTAAGTGAGTCATAGAATATATTTTTGTCTTCTTCAACGGAATCTTCTATTCATGGAGGCTGATTAGAGATAAATTTCTAAATCTACCTTTAATTCTCATGTTGCACATTCTCTCATTGCCACCACAGTTTCAGTCCATCTTCTCTTTATGGCAAATCATACCCCTCATTAATCTCTGCCATCATTGGTTCCAACATAATAAACCATGTATTCTTTGGTATTTACTTTGCCAACAAGATACCATCTCACATCCTGAAGAGCCACTATACACGTTATATCTCTCAAATTCATTTGCTTGGATGTCCACTTCTCCAAGTACTGCAAGAGTTCATACATTCCAGGTTTCAAGCCTCAAATACTTAACCCTTCAAGGAGCATGATAAAATATCTCTAAAGGAGTGATGCTGCTCTGGAACGTTTTTATGTAAAATGATCAAAGGAGTACTACTATTCTTGAACGGCACATGCCCTATTTTGTAAAATAATTGTACTATTGTTAGGTGGAATTTTATTAAGTCCATTTCAATTAAATATGCAACTAAGAAATGTTGCCTATTAGTTATGGCATTGTTGTCGTAACATTAAATAAAGTGATGGCAGAAACGTAATAGTCAGCTGGCATGTTTACTGCCTAACCTAACTGCAGCTGCTTCAGTCACTATTTTTTTCTGCTAGTTTAAGCAGGAAACCCATATTTCTTACAATTAGCTAGGCAATTTAAATTTACAATATTGGTTCCTGCACATTCGCTTCATCATATTGAAATGTCATCAACAGCACATCAGCTGCCACAACGTCTGATGTTACGGCACTTGCCACGCCGTTACTCAAGTTCCTGCCGGCCAGAAGAGGAAACTCCAGCAACGATGTTTTGTTTGTGCAAACACCCACCTCAGACCTATGAAAAGGAAAGACTGCACTACCAATTGCCATGTATGTGATGTTGAGTTACGTATTTACCCATGTTGTGAGGACTACCATACAAAACGAATATTCCAATACAATATAAAAATCTCAAATCTATTCAACAATAATATGTTCCTTCAGTTGTTTACGTTATTATTAAACACTACATGTTCATTTACAAAGTCTTAAAGGATTTTTTTTACACTTTTTGACATTTTTAAATTTAACTTAGTAACTCCTTTTGAGTAAGTGTATAGTGCCGTTCCAGACAACCGTACTCCTTAAAGGGTTAAAACCTATCTGGGTCTTGTTCAGTAAAATCCAATCCTGATTTAAGGCTGCTGTTAGTGATTCATAACAGGGGGTGGGGGTTACCGAGCAGGTTGTTAGACTAACATCCAACCCCCAACCTAGAGAACCAGGGTACCTCTTCTAGTCTGGCTCCTAACTCACAAAGACTTGTCCAGCCAGGTAGGCCTTACCAGAAGCTGCGCTAATTCTCGAGGTCAGAGCATGTAAGCACTACTGCCACATCAAGGCACTACCATCACTGGGTGTGGGGTTATTTATTATCAATAATATGGTTCTGCCAAAAAAATCTTCAACTTGAAATTTCAAGAGAGATTTATTACTGTTTTTCCATAAAAACCTAATTGTTGATTTGTCAAATTGAGAAATAAATCATTATTGTCTTAAGATACAATACAATTCATACCCTTCTAAAAAAAAAAAAATCATAGAAATATTCTGTGTATTCAATATGAGTTTTACGATGTAAATCTTTTGGCCAGTCTTCAGTCGACCACTAACAGTAAGTAATAAGTACAATTTACAAAGTGACCTTCATATATATATGTACTAACTTGGGTTCAACAGTGTTGGTATCATTGGTGGGCGCTTCAACGTCCACTTTCTCTCCCCACTCTCCAGAGTCATCAGCAGTTCGATTCAAGCTATCCATATCACTGAAAATAAAGCATATCTTTAATACTTATTTATAAAAATTAAACTCAAATAATAAGGTCATACACATTTTTTACTTTAGTTTTAACCCTTTGAGTGCTACAGCATCTACATGGTAAGATTCATGTCGAAAAGTGCCCATCACATATTTTGTACATTATGGACACGTTTAAGTGATATATAACACAAGATTAGGTTAGTTCGTTTACATATTTAGACTTGTTGTACCGTGCTTTGTGTTGCTTGGTATTTTGATGTTTACTCAGCTGAAATGTATTATATATGTAAATATTTATTTCATTGTAATATAAAAGCTTGCATTACATTATTTTCAAGTCTGTTTTTATGATATTTGTTGGTTTTCACCATGGCCTATAAAAACATTGCCGTCGACAATAACTTTAATATAACAAAACTGTTTTCTATATAGCTAATTTTATTATAAAGATGCATGTCCTCATAAATAATCATGCCATGTAGTATCATATTTATTTGAGCATTTGTTTCTTGATTGTTCAACACAAATTATTCAAATGCCACATGCTAACTACTGTTTGCATATACATTTATTACAAGATTTTCCCTTTACTCCTTATTTTTTACGTAAAACAACACAATAAATGAATTTTCTACTACATTTGTTGCTCTTTATATATAAATAGGCAAAAAAATGTAGGTACTCCTATTTTGTGTCAAAGTTGAAAAATAAGATAAAAAATTTCTTAAATAACTTTTTAGCCATATGCCAGATGCCATAGCTAGCACTAAAGGGGTTAAATGTAATTTTAAGACTTTTTTATCCCTGGTTTTTTGTCATAAACCTAATGGTTTTAGAGAAATTAGCTGACAACGTTTAAAAATAAATTGATTTGTATTCTTTGCAGTAAATATTATGGTGTTATAACTCTCATATACAAGTTAAAATGGTAGTAATATAATAAATGAAGACCGATATTAAGATAAAAATAGCACTTTTAAACTTGATTTCATATTTATTGCATTTAACATAGTATTAGTGTTTTCAAAACGTTTAAATGATAATTAGTTGATAATAAGAGCTGTTTTATTTTTTCAAAGTATTCAGAGTCAGCTGATAAAATTACTCTTTACTGGCTTGATGTATTTACCGCTTTTATTTTTGTATAACTCAGTAAATAATCAGTTCTCACAGTTGTAAAAAAAGAAGAATAACACTTCACGCTCTATGATTACTTATTATTGACTGTAGGTTATACACAAACAATAGCAGTGAATATGTCAAGCCAGCAATGAGTAATGTTAAGTGTAATCAGCTGACTCTGAATACTTAGAAATGTTAATATCGACTAACTCTCACCTAAAACATTTTGAAGAACACTAATATTATAAAATGAATGTTAAATGCAATATGAAAGCATGTTTAAAAAATGTAATTTCTTACTTAATATTTTTTACTTCATTTATTGTTACAGCAATAGTAACTAGTATACGAAAGTTATAACTCCATAACATTCACAATTACAAAGAAAATATAAATCTGTTGATTTTTAAAACTTTGTCAGCCATTTTTTGCAAACCTATTAGAGGCTTAATAAAAAAGACAGATGAATAAAAGTCTGAAAATTGAACTTAAAACATACAACAAAAATAAAAAATTTGGGTTTCCATTAGAAAAGTTGAAGTTGGTTGCCATACTTGAAAATGACGATTTTCAAAATTTTATTTGCAGTTTAATTTTTGCCAAAAATGAGGGACTTATTTTGAGCCCTCCATTTACTGTTGTAATTCTTGTGGTTTCCAAGATTCCAATGGTATATAAGCTCTGTAATTTGTGCATTAATTTTTTTGTTGACTAAGTGAAGTCACATGTATGGGTGGACAGGTGGGTCAAAACCACTGTATGTGTATGGGTGGGCTGACCAATAAGATATTAATATTTGTCCAGGTAAAGGTGTTTGAGAAACTTGGGTCAGTTCATGTGGGCCTACAGGCCTGTGCGTGAACTTTATTCAACTTCTCAACTAATAGAACAACTGTTTGAGAATATATATGTAAATTAGATTGTAAAGTTGCTCAATATTATTATCTTGAACGAAACCACTTCAGTTTCAAAAAACATTTTATTTCCAAAACAATGGTTTTTTGGCTATTCTTTAATCATATATTTTTATTTAAATTATTTACAGCACCATGAAAACTCACTTACAGAAAATAGGTGCTTTAATTTCCCTATTATCATGTCCTATAAACAGAAAATAAGACATGATAATACATTTTATGCCTAATATGTTCATAATATAGGTTCTATAAAAGGAAAACTGTGCAATGACTGATTATATCTTTTATGCACTTATTATTAATGACATAAAAAAAATTAGATTTACCAATGAATATAACCAGATTTCCTTGGTCTAATAATAATCTATGATGGTAAAACTTTGCTATAGAATCTTCAGAAAGCCAACCGAACATAAATGTGAAATGAATAACAGTTATATAATATATCCTGTGCCATACAAAACAGTTTTAAAAATAGTTCACTTTTTTAGTTAAGACTAATAAATCACTTCCTTGAATGGTATTAAATGGGTATCAAAGGACATAAGAACAATATATAAAACATTATTACATTAACCCTTTTAACACCAACAATTAGACGTGCTAAAATCTCTTGTGATCACTAGATCGATCCTTCACCATTCTTTTTTTAAGAACTCTTTAATTTCAATCAAATTCCATGACACTAGGTACACTTTTTCTATTGTACACAAAGATATAGATATAGTGAATTTTAAAACGTTTTATGAACTTCAAAAGGAAAACGTAGTGGCATTGTGGTAAAATAAGATTTTTTGACATGTGTATATATGATTGAAAAATGCAACAGAACTCTTGAATTTATCAAGGTAACTGCGTCATATGTTGTGTAAGTGCTAACAATTAAAGTTTACAGTATTAAAAGATAAAAAACCAACATAGATAGTGGTTTAAAGTTTATGGTATGTTATGGCAGAACAAAGTACATAAATTTATAAAAGAAATATAAATTTATACTTATGTAAAAAAAAATTGCTAAACTTAAAATTACCTTATAGTACAACTCTATTCCAACAAGACAAGACCAATTTCATTTCTCTATGACTGTTGATTAAAATACTAAAATTTTTTAATAAAACTCTACATTTTAGCCAAAATATGCCTAGCATTTTTAGAATCTCAACTGTACACTGGCTTTGCGTTTTTAGCATAATCATGAAAAATCATGCTGGCGTTAAAAGGGTTAATAATAAAACCCTAGCAGTAAGTGCTTAACAGGTTCAGGAAAGATAAATTAACTATAAAACATATTAATCACAATAAAACTATGTTTTACGAATTGGTTTTGTATCAGTCACAGGCTTAAAACCTAAAAAGGAAGAAAACAGAAGTAACAGCGATATTCCAATAAATGTTAATAAAGATTGTTTCCAAATACACCAATCTTGTAAAACATTCATTTAACAGACAAAATCTTCTTCTAAATGTTACCAGTTAAAAGCTATAAACTATTGTCCTGTCGCAACGTGTTGCGCTCCAACTTAGAAACACAATTTATAAGTCCATCTGGCTAGTATTACTAGTTTAATGAAGTCAATTGATGTCAGATGATCTTCAAGTACTTATTTACGTAGATAACATAGAAAAAGTTTTAGTTATTGCAGACCATTAACCTATTAAGTGCCTTAAAACATGATGAATGAGTGAAGTTGGCACATGAAGCTTGTTCCTCTAGATGTACATCATCTTGACTCAGCATTTCTGAAATATGTGACTTCCTTATTGCTAAGAGATGATTGATTAAAGCAACCATTACATGTACAACGTAAAATTACATGCACACTGTTTGCAACAGATTGTGAAATGTAATAAAAAGTTCTCAAAAAGTCCCCTTTTTAATGAAAAATACTAATATTTTTGTGTTATTCTGTAAAGTAACCAAACATTTTAACCAGTCAAATTAAAATAATATTCTTTCAGCCAAAATAAAAGAACTTCATTAGCTACAAAGGAACTTTAGGTAATTGTTGTTGCTATTTTTGTATTTAGCAATGCTCTAAATGATGTCTAATTATAAACAAATAAAAACATTTTGCTTGTTTATATTTAAAAAAATTCTAAATAGACAAGCAGTACACATATAACAAAGCAAAATTATAAATGAAAATTCAATAAAGATACATGTAAACAAGAATACAAAATGACAGTGAGAAGTACAGAAGACAATGAGAAGCAATTAAAAGATGCAAAGTACTGGTACAAAATATAACAGGCCCCAAATGAAAGAAAATTAGTTGTAGAGGTAAGTGAATAGTACATGATGTAATAGCAGGTGCATAACAAGTGTGCTGGTAAGTTGTAGGATAGCTATAATGGTAGATGCATAACAAGTGTGCTGGTAAGTTGTAGGATAGCTATAATGGTAGATGCATAACAAGTGTACTGGTAAGTTGTAGGGTAGCTATAATGGTAGATGCATAACAAGTGTACTGGTAAGCTGTGAGATAGTTAAAGTGGTAGATGCATAACAAGTGTGCTGGTAAGTTGTAGGATAGCTATAATGGTAGATGCATAACAAGTGTACTGGTAAGTTGTAGGGTAGCTATAATGGTAGATGCATAACAAGTGTGCTGGTAAGTTGTAGGATAGCTATAATGGTAGATGCATAACAAGTGTACTGGTAAGTTGTAGGATAGCTATAATGGTAGATGCATAACAAGTGTACTGGTGTTGTAGGGTAGCTATAATGGTAGATGCATAACAAGTGTACTGGTAAGCTGTGAGATAGTTAAAGTGGTAGATGCATAACAAGTGTGCTGGTAAGTTGTAGGAGAGCTATAATGGTAGATGCATAACAAGTGTACTGGTAAGTTGTAGGGTAGCTATAATGGTAGATGCATAACAAGTGTACTGGTAAGTTGTAGGGTAGCTATAATGGTAGATGCATAACAAGTGTACTGGTAAGTTGTAGGATAGCTATAATGGTAGATGCATAACAAGTGTACTGGTAAGTTGGAGGGTAGCTATAATGGTAGATGCATAACAAGTGTACTGGTAAGTTGTAGGATAGCTATAATGGTAGATGCATAACAAGTGTACTGGTAAGTTGTAGGGTAGCTATAATGGTAGATGCATAACAAGTGTGCTGGTAAGTTGTAGGATAGCTATAATGGTAGATGCATAACAAGTGTGCTGGTAAGTTGTAGGGTAGCTATAATGGTAGATGCATAACAAGTGTACTGGTAAGCTGTGAGATAGTTAAAGTGGTAGATGCATAACAAGTGTGCTGGTAAGTTGTAGGATAGCTATAATGGTAGATGCATAACAAGTGTGCTGGTAAGTTGTAGGATAGCTATAATGGTAGATGCATAACAAGTGTACTGGTAAGTTGTAGGGTAGCTATAATGGTAGATGCATAACAAGTGTGCTGGTAAGTTGTAGGATAGCTATAATGGTAGATGAATAACAAGTGTACTGGTAAGCTGTGAGATAGTAAAGTGGTAGATGCATAACAAAAGTACTGGTAAGTTGTAGGATAGCTATAATGGTAGATGCATAACAAGTGTGCTGGTAAGTTGTAGGATAGCTATAATGGTAGATGCATAACAAGTGTACTGGTAAGCTGTGAGATAGTTAAAGTGGTAGATGCATAACAAGTGTACTGGTAAGCTGTGAGATAGTTAAAGTGGTAGATGCATAACAAGTGTACTGGTAAGCTGTGAGATAGTTAAAGTGGTAGATGCATAACAAGTGTACTGGTAAGCTGTGAGATAGTTAAAGTGGTAGATGCATAACAAGTGTGCTGGTAAGTTGTAGGATAGCTATAATGGTAGATGCATAACAAGTGTACTGGTAAGCTGTGAGATAGTTAAAGTGGTAGATGCATAACAAGTGTACTGGTAAGCTATCGGACAACTATAATTTTTTTTAATAAAAGGAGAGGGTGATCTTCTTAGCCTTACTCTGCCCATTCCACATAGGCTATTGATCTGTGCGAGAACCTATTCAGACAGAATAAGGGGGCAAACCAGTCCAGTAGAAGGTGAATATTACTGATAAATCATTCAGTCTAGGCCGGATTCGAACCAGCACTATCTCTAACCCTAGCTCAAAGTTTTGACGCCTTAGACCACTCGGCCACCAGCTCACCCAATGGTAGATGTATAACAAGTGTACTGGTAAGCTGTGAGATAGCTATAACGGTAGATGCATAACAAATGAACTGGTAAGCTGAAGGATAGCTATACATATACTGGATAAAAGAAAAGTACAACACGACACAAATTCTGAGTAAGCATAAACAAACCAGGAAACAAATTGGTTTAAATGGAACAAGGGCTGACAAAAGGAAGCATATTATATTTATGATTTGAGTAAAATTGATACAAAACTTAAATTTGCTTAGTTACTATTAAAATTGTGAAGTGAGCCAGAAAAAATTCAGTTTGCAAATTACAATTGATGAGTTAAAATAAGAATTGAGAATGAATAGAACTAAGAATAAATATGAGCAATATGGTGGGTGTTTTGATAGTAAAATAAAGTTTGTATAACTTGACACTGTAACAAAAAATCAACTAGTCATTTTAAACAAAAATATATATAATGTATGTTCTAATTGTAAATATAAAAAACATATGATTTAATACTAAACAACAAGTATTCCAAACAGTGAGTTTTTGGTTATTGAATCCGTTATAACTATGGAGAGATTTTTAATGGATATGAAAATTGGTAATTCAACACCACCTAGCAGCAGTGGCAGAGCTCAAAAAATTGAAGGAGAAAGACAGGAGGGAATTTAAACACGTGGACAGCTGTGAATAAAAATGGGATATAAAACTCATTATGTTACAGTCATTTTGAAACCAATCAAGTGGAATTGGACTAACTAAAATAAGGGGAAAACATATATAACTAAGCAAAAGTAAGTTGTCTAATTACTACAGTAGTTGCTAGTTACACGAAACAATAAAAACATTAAATTAGTTAAAATAAAAAGTGATATGAAATACTGTGAGTTGTCTTATGATAATTATTAATATACAGTTAATATAGATTAGTTAAGTGTTTCTGATAGTAGGTCTCCCAGAGAGCATAATTCCAAAAACAAATTATCACTGTTCCTTTTAAAATACCTCTGAATAAAGACTTATGCCTGTGGAAGTTTATACTCACTCCATAGCATCTCGATGAGAGCCCCAGTTGTGAGCCCCCGCTCCGTCCCTCTTGTCCACTGCTTTGATGCCACTGTAAACACAGAGTGTCACTTGACACCTAACTGTTATCATGCTCACTTCACTAAGTCCGCCTAACTTAGAAATCTTAGAATTAAAGATATGGGTACAAATACTACTGATATTATAAAATTACAATGATGTATAAATATATCCCCTGGAACATTTACTTTCAATTATAGCTCTGTTAGCAAACTAATCAGCACTTATTTTCTTTTACATAGGATTTAAATTATTTTAGTTAATACATAGAAATTATAACTTTTTTGGCTGAAAGATTTAAATTATTATACTCTCTACTAAATTGAATTTTAATTTATGATTGACGTTTAATTTAAATTGACTGGTTAAAATTATTTTTCTATTTGTCTGTGATCATCATTAGATTCGACACTCAGGCAAGAATAGTTTCATTAACACTACTGTTTGCAAAGCACCCCTTTTAAGATTCAAGATGTTTATTAGCCGTTAAATACAAACTGTTGTACAATAGGCTTTGTCAATAATTACATTATCAGTAGCAAATACATTCATTATGAACATAATAGATGGAGTATGTGATAAAATATATTATGATGACAATTACAAACATAATAAAAAACTACAGGATATAGTTGAGCAAATAAACACATCAATGCAACAAATTAATAATCATTAAAATACAAAGTGCAAAGTACTAATAATATCACAAGCCAGATATTGTTCAATAGAATAAAAACAATTATCTTTAAACCAACTATCCAATATAATTCTAAACTTTTTAAAGTCAACTGTCCAGGCACTTTCTGGTAACTTATTTAAATAATCTTATTTGCAAGCTTACATGACTGTTTTTGTTATTTGCAATCTGGTACGTAAGGGGTCCAATAAAAATTGTTTTCTTGTGATTTGATTGTCACAAGAAATTGATGAATTGTCACAATCAATTTGAATCAATTTGAATCACAATCAAAATTAAGAAAATGAGAAAGAAAAATTGATGAAAGTCTTTCCTAACATTAACCCTAGATTACTGAGCATTCGTCGTTTTGACGACGCGCGTATTGCAAAAATGCGGGATCTCGGAAGCCCCGCCCTCTACAGTGCCATATTGCACAGTACCTTCCTCCCTCCCCACCTGGACCTCAGTACCGGTTTTGCAGCCTTGTAGTGTGGATAGTTAGGGCACTAGTAGTTTGACTTTCGTCGAAACGACGAATGCTCAGTAAAAACGTAACTTTTTAAGCCATTGCACTTTTTTGCTAATAACAGTTTTTGAGAGTGTAAAGCTGGTGTTTGACTGTAAAACTTTTGATTTTATTGTATATTTATAAGTTCTTGAGCCATGGCAAATCGGGAACAGATCGAAAATGCGAAAATACTAAGATTTTCCAGGTAAAGAATTGAAGAACAGAAGAGATAGACCAGTCAACACTTCTATATTCCTTTTTGACAACAACAAGACCCTGGTATCTTTCAAGCCCAAGAAAAATAAAGTAGTCACACTGCTCTCTACTATGCATGACAATGCAACAGTGAACCAACTCTCCCACAAACCAGAAATCATTCACTGTTATAATGAAACAAAAGGAGCAGTGGACACGTTAGACCAAATGAGCACAAACATGTCATGCAGTAGAAAAACTCAGAGGTGGCCGTTATGTGTTTTCTTTGGGATGTTGAATGTATGCTTTGTCAATGCGTACATCATCTACTGCCTAAACAGTTTTTCAAACGGCAGAACTCCCAAAAAGCGCAGGGATTTCATGAAAGACCTGTGCATGGAACTGACAGATCCTCACATGCGAACCCGGATGCAATCAACAAGACTTCAAAAGAATCTGCGCATGATGATCACAGAAAATCTGGGATTGCCTGCAGCCAACAATGCCAACGCCAACAATCAGGTTGCTCCACAAGGAAGGAAAATTTGCTACTTCTGCCCTTCCGCAATAAGACGCATGACGACCAGCTACTGCAGCCAATGCCATCGAGCAATCTGTGGCGAGCATAAGGCACTGTTCTGCACAGAGTGCAAAGAAGAAATCTAATAATTTTCTCTTAGTTTTGAACTTTTGTCACGTTGATAGTATCTTCCATTTACTTTAATATTTTTAGTTTCTCAAAATCGTTTACTTCCACTTATATGTTTATGTTTATTTCAGTTTATATTTTGTTAATAAAAAATAGAAATAGCATTATATTTAAGTTTATTTCTATGTTTCGTTTCTTTTTTTTTATATTTTGCTAATAAACAATAGCTTTTAGTTTGCTTTACTAAAATGTAATTGTTATACTTCATTATATAATCTAACTCATGGCTAAATTCAACTTTTTAAAAGTTGCACAGGAACGTCAAAAAATCTGTAATTGAATATTATAAATACGTTTTTTTGTACCTAGAGGATTGAATTTAAAGTTAATAAACTTAAATAATTAAAAAACTTGCAAAATAATATTTTTTTCTTTTTTTCCAACCCTTACGTAAAATTTTTTTGAAAAAACCGATGTTCATATTCACATTTTTTTAATAGTTTAAAAAAGAATTTAAAAATATTCTATATGTAACAAAATAATCTTGAAACATGATGTTACACTATGCACTATTTAAAGTTTCCAATCAAACAAATTATAACTAAAAAAAAAAAAAAAAAACAATGTGGAGTAGTCGAAACGACGAATGCTCAGTAACGACGTGTATTCAAACTTATGCTCAGTAATCTAGGGTTAAATGATTGTAGATTCTCTTTTACATTTAATAGACATCGATACATATATAAGCATGGAAAAGGCATTATAAGATACTCTTTAAAAATTGGGAAAGATGATTCTGAATCATTTACATTTTTTATAATTCTCAAAGCCTTTTTTTGCCAGATGAATATTTTATTTGAACTGGTACAGTTGCCCCAAAGTGAAATGCCATAGGTTATATGAGTTTGAAAAAATGCATAGTAAGCTGAAATCATAATTTCATCAGTTACATTAAATTTTAGCTTTCTTAATAAATAACATACTCTAGCCAACTTAGCACATAAATGCTCAACGTGACAGCTCCAACTTAGCCTACTATCAAGAAAAAAATTCCAAAAGTTTGACAGGCTTAACACTACCATAGATTTCGTGATCAAGAGAGAAAATAATGTTTTCAGTTTTATTGCTATTTACTACTAAGCAGTTGGATTTAAACCAATCTAAAGCAGCTTGCATTGATTGTTTTTCCTGTCTTAATAGACCTTCTATATCCTTATCTTTATGGAATAATGTAGTATCATCTGCATAAAGGATGGCTGTGCAAGGCACACTAAAAGAAAAATCATTTACTGCAATAATAAATAGAAATGGACCTAAAACTGAGCCTTGAGGACTCCTATGTTAATATTTTCAAAGTTAAATCTATTATCATCCTGAACAACCATCTGTTTTCTATTACTCAAATAAGATGATAACAGTTCTAATTCTCTATTTTTGACACCATAACAACTTAATTTCCTTAAAAGTAATTCGTGGCATATACAATCAAATGCTTTAGATAGATCTATTAGCGTAGCAGAAGAAAAAAACTTATTTTCAAAAGACATTAGTATATTTTCAACAACTGATTCAACTGCTTTGGAAGTGCTAAGACCAAGAAGAAAACCATACTGTTCCTGTGAGAGAAATCCATTTTGATAGAAAAATTCATAGAGTTGATCTTTTATGGAACATTCAAACACTTTACTTAAGATAGGTACAAGTGATATAGGCCTATAACTCGATGGCTGAGATTTCTCTCCTTTTTTAAATATTGGTATAACTTTTATGACTTTTATGACGTTGGGAAAAATACCTGAAATAAGAGACATATTAAATAGGTAAGTCAAGGGCTCTGCTATTATCTCAGCTATTTCTTTAACTATTTTATTTGAAGTGCCATAAAAATCTTCACTTTGAGATGTACTAAGACCTTTTAAATATTTAAGAACATCTTTTATTAAAATTGGTTTCCACTCAAATTTACTAAGTTACCACCAGATATGCAATTTTTAACTGAAACTAGGGCAGATTCGTTATTGTCTAATATTTGTTTACCAGTTACTTCTTTAGCACAGTTAATAAAGTAATCATTCAACACACTAGATTCTACCTCAATTTTAATAAGTTTTTAGACTTATTAATATTGGATTTAATGACTGTCCAAGCTGCTTTGTGCTTGTTCTGAGACTTATTTATATAATTCTCATTTGCTAAAATTTTAACCTCTTTAATTCTATTTTTGTACTGTTTTTTGGCGGAATTGTATAGTTTTTTGCAATTGTTTACCTCATTTTCATTACCAGTACTTTTATTTTGCTTAAGTCTATTATACAGTGACAAAACATAATCCCTCATTTCCTTCAACTCTACTGTGAACCACTTTTTAACTGGCCTGTGAGAATGATTAATTTTTACATTTTTAACATAACAACATTCATTATATGAACTTGTCAAGATATACATAAAATATATATATTGTAACATTCCAACCTTTCAACCTACACTCGCTCATCGTCCATCTACACGTCAGATTCACTCATCCTATACCTATGTTTAACTAATTAGTTTAAAACTAATGTACAATAGAAACCTATTTTCCATCAGGGGTCAGGACCGCGGCCGTGACGGATTGGAAAATAGACGGATTATAGAGAATTCACCCAAACACACTTATATCGCTAGAAACTTATTATTAGTGCTAACGCACGTTAAATTTAAATGCTTTATAGTACATATTAATTAACAAAATGAGAATGAAAAGGTTAGAAAAAAGACATGTCTCAGAATGCATATACTGCAGGTCACAACTACCCTTTTATTGGAGTAGGCCTAGTTGTAATGTAAAACATAAGCTTGTACATTATGTAATGAGCACACAAATTAATTATCAACTTACTAAAATTAAACTGCAGTACAGTGTAACATATTAAAGCCCAGTTCCCATGGATAGTGTTTTCACAGACATCAGGCGGCCCGATATCGGTACACGGATAGTATGTTGCCGCGACTCGCCTGTGTATCGTCAGACAGGACCGTTCCAACGGCCCATGACCTGTGTAGGCATTACGGCTTAAAACTTCATCTTCGACATCTTCATCTCCTTCCTCATGTTGTATGAGACCTGTACAGGCAACCCCGGACGGTCTGTTCGTACGTCAGACATTCACAGCTGAGCTGTTCCAACGACCTGTTATGAAGACAGCAGATGAAGCCTTACGGATGGCTGGTCGTTGGAACTAGGCTTATGTGGAATAGACGGCTGGAGGGGTTATTATCGTCTTCTAGAAAGATTAGTCATACGGTAACTGTCATATCGTGGTGCGACGAAACCAGACACCGACGGATAACAGAACCTGGCGGAAAATAGGGTGACGGACAATAGGGTTTTCACTGTACTTTTTTTAGCTATTAATTTCTTTTAAAAAAATTGAGATTGCTGTACAAAGCCAATCAACATTGATTACTTCTACATGAGATTGTCTAAAGCGTAAGCTACAGTGATAATAAAAGTGTAAATGATAACCTACCTCTGACAATGGACGCACTGTAGTTTCTAGCAAGTCCATTTAACTGCCTACAGAGCGCAGTCTGTTTCCAGACTTTTAAAAATATGCTAATGCAGTTTTGTAAGATAATCGAATGCTAATGCATCACTATTCTCTAGTCACTACAATAATTAGCATTCACATTGTATATTTCTCTGTACGCTAGATGATACCACTAAATTCAGCAAGAATAATAGAATTTCCAACATTTTTTAAAACATCTTAGATTATTAAAAAATTTATATATCCTACAACCTAGCCATTGTATTGGATGCAGAGAATATGGTCAAGGTCCATTAATGAATGCAGGGTGTCCAGTAAATCTCCTTAAACAAATTCCCTGACTTTTCCCTGACCAATCCGTGATTTCATACAAAATTTCCCTGACCCCAAATCAACATAAACGTCTATTTAACCTAATAGTAATATTATGTACTACCCTGTACATACATTATGTTGTTTATTTATAGTCAATTACAATTATTAATTACCGAAATATCAATATTTCACAAATGTATATTTATTGATAACCGTAATAATTAAATTCAAAACTATTACCTACAATAATTATTCTTTTTAAACTACTTTATAGAAGTAGAGGTAGAATTAAACAAATATTTATAATTAGCCTTGAATAAAAACAAACATACCTTTTATTCTATTGTTAAATTATGACAATTTTCAATGCCTTGAAAAATGGTGCTAAATTATAATTTCTCCAAAACCAGCATAAATTTTAGGTCTATGGCTTATTTAACGAGTACTAATCAGAAAATTATTTCAGTAAGTTTTAAACTTTTAGGGATATTAAACTAGTTGTATGAGGTCAAACAAGCATTAGTGAATTTTATTATTTAGACCTAAAAATATTAAACCACACTTACAACAAAACAAAAATTGTAATCAATTATTTTAACTCTAAACATTTTTAAAGAATGTAACACAGTATAGTTACACATATTTACTATTCCTATAAAATGCTTTAAAAACACAAAGGTACATGTGTAGAAAGTTAACCATTCTGCATATGTAAGGCTTAATATCAAGTTCAACCCTTGCAAACTATACAATGTTTGTTATATAATGGCATATAATCAATATTAATTGCAAAACTTACGTTTTATCAGATCCAGATTGCCTGTCAAATTCACGCTTGCCTCGTCCATCAAACCCACCCCTACCACCTCTGCCTCGGCCCCGCCCCAAACCTCGCCCAGTACCCATGCCTCTTCCACGGCCACTTTCTCTCTGCCCATCTCCTTCTTGGAAGGGACGTCTTTCAAATCTTCTTTCTCCTCTTTCCTCCCTGAAAATAAAATTAACCTACTATTACTAATAAATTAAACTAAATCTAAGTAATCATTTTCAAAATCTTGGAAATATTTATAAGTATTGGAATAACATATTTAAGCGCAAATTTTCATGATACTAAGATAGCACGCTGATTAAGGCTAGATAAGTTCATCATTTCATCTTTTATTACAGATTCATTTGATGAAAAAATCTGTAATAAAAGATTCATTAAATCAACCTCTAAGAAATTAATTTTTATTACAGTAGAATCTCGGTTATCCGAGCCCCGATTAACTGAGCTAGTCATCAGACGATGAAAAATAAGTATAAAGCTGTTAATATAAGGAAAACTATAGCACGACATATCATATAATCGTTTGATAAGTAATCAGTGTCTCTATTGGCTGTTGGTGCCGACTAAGGCCCTGCAGGGCCATTATGAGACTTATTTATGATATTGTACCCTACTACAGGAATAAATGTCCTACCCAAATGCATTCACTCATGACACATTACCTCTAGACACCATCGGCTTAGTCAACTCGACTCTGCTCTCGCATTAAATGTGGTTGTTTTTGTGTGTTGTCTTTTGTAATTATATAATAAATTTTACACTATTTTGCGTTTTTTATTGTTATAAACTAGTTTTGTACTTTTGTCATGGCTTTTACATTATTTTTACAATAAGATCCGTATTGTCTGAGTTCCAATTACCTCGGATAACCAAGCGTCTACTGTATCAACATACCCTGTGCAGGTACTACGAGTCATCAGTTTATAATTTTGTATTATTATGTTGAAACTCTGTAAAGCTTCTTTACTCCTAAATATAAGCTAGTTTTTCAATGTATTTGTCTTTAACAAATGAACCGAATAAAATTCATCTTGCCCAGGCAGAAAAAGCTACTTGCCTTCCATCGGACTAGGCCTACGAGTTTCAAGGTCTTATAAGGGCTAAATTGCTTTTGAGAGATGATCTCTCAAACCCAGTCTTTAATAGGTCCGATGATTTTACAGTCGGACTGGAACAGAGATGTTGGAACTGACAATAGGTGTACAAGGACACCAATATCAGCTATTTCTAGCCCTGGTTTTCGTAAACATTTTGATAGTGTAGGACTCTGGAAAGTGTACTCACAATGCATTTAATGAACGAATCTCATTTTGATAACTGTAATCACAGTGACAAGAGTAACCCAAGTACAGGACAAACTTTAGTAATATTTTGGACCCTTTGCCGTCTAATAGACCTTATAACAATTAACCCATTGGCTAGAAATCCAGGCACAAATACACAAGCCAGGCCAGCTGGGGTAATTACACGCAAGTTGCGCGAACCGATAACTCTGGAAGGCATTCACGAAAAATTTGCATTATGCAATGGGTTTATTGTAACTTGTTTGGACATATTGCGCTCTGAACAAGTTGATTCAAAATACTTGTAGTAAATCTAATTCCAATAGTGAAGCTTACTCTTTTCGGAAAATTGATTGTGGGCGTATCCTAAGGTGACTATATTTGTAATGACCTCAAAGCGGGACACTCATTAGGAGGGTCAGGGGGTCCCCCCAACCATGTTAAAGGTATTTTCAAAAATTGACAGAACTAAACGTCCTAAACTCATTATTTTATCTATTTTTGCACTTAAATTCACAGAAATAAGCATAGTAAAAACTTGACTGTTCAGGTAGTAAAAGTAACACAATCACACTAATCGGAACATCAGTTAAATTAATTTATTATTAATGAAACAAACAAAAATACACATTTAACAACTGAAAATATTGTAAGTTACACAGAAAAATCAACTGAATGAAGTTTACTGTCCGAGAATAATTGGAATACTATGTAGACAAGTTTGTGAAACATCTTCTTTTACCAGACTTGTAAAAAGGTTGATTGGCAAAATTTAAATTTTCAATGCAATCTCAACACATTTCAATATAAAAACAAGAGTACAGTATGTCCACTAGCTTACACGTTCACTCATTGGCATACTTTTTTGATGAATGTATGTCTTTAAGGAGAGCTGGTTCTCCTTTTATTTTGTCATGAAACTTATCACAAGTTAGTCCAACATTGTACTTCAGCATAAGCATTGCTCTTAAAGTTGGAACGTTCAATTGAGATTTATTTTCAGTCCATATATTGTTCATGTTAGTAAACACTCGTTCAACTGGAGCATTAGTTCCTGGCAGACACAGAAGCAACTCAGCGACGTAACGTAAGTTTTCGTATGGAATGTTCTTTTGTTCAAAATGGAGAAATACCTCTACCCATCTTTGGTCGATCGAAGTTTTCAGCTCATACCATTCTATTCTGACAACTTTTCATTTGTGACATATTTTTTTAGACAGTTTATTTCATCAAACAGTTTGTTGTCATCAATAATGACTGATTTCAGCAAGTTTGATAACACTTCTACTCCAACAGTTTGTTGTCATCAATAATGACTGATTTCAGCAAGTTTGATAACACTTCTACTCCCTTTATCACCGACTCCCATGCTGGTGTTTCTCTCAAACTAAACCAAGACAAGGTTTCCAAGGATCGAAAGTGGCAAGCCCATTCATTAAGATACGTAACAGATGTCTCATTAAACACCTGTATTGCATTTAAAATGGGAGTTTTATCAAGCACTTCCTCATTGTTCTTCAGACAAGATTTAACTGACATTGGAAGGAACGAACTGTTCTTCCTCTCAACATATTTCTCTCTCAAATCAGCTAAAATCAATGCAACTTCATCTGCACTGATATTTTAACCTTCTGCCATCATGAAAAATCGCTGACTGGCTATGAATAAAATTTAACCAAAGTTCTGCAGCTGGGTTCTCAAAAAAATCTTTGATAAGTCTAGGACACTACTTGTCGTTGGTCAAAAAGTACTCTTTGAGAGGCACAAAGAGCTGGAGCACCCGCTCCACAGCTGGCATCAAAGCAAGCCATCTTGTTTTGCTGTAGCCTAGGAGTTTGTAATATTGTACAGAGGCTTCCTCGCAAAATTCCTTAAACTTCTCTACCCGTACTGTATATAAATAAAAATGAGTGTATACTTTCACAATTATAGCTTCAATATCCACGGGCAGTTCATCTGCAGCTGTTTGGATCGCATTGTGAATTACATGGGCTGCACAACCAATGCCAATTAATGTCTTTATTCAAAGAGTCTTTAAGTTTGAAATATACATTTCGAGTACCCTTTCGAGCAGACCCACCAAAGTTAGTGTTTGTGTTGTCTGAACAAAACCCCACAACTTTATCAGTAATGTTCTTATTTTGAAGAACCCTGATTAAATAATTTGTTATTATTTCTGACGTTTCTCCAGGTAAAGCTTCAAGTTCGAGTAGTTTCACTTGTACACCTGTGGATGGGTGAAAATATCGGGCCAATATAGTAAACAATTTTATGTCTTTGTGATTTGATGCATCAACATATACTGAGACAAATCTAGTTTGTGCAAGCTCTGATTTAGTAGAATTGTCTACATATGGCGCGAGAACATTGACAACTATTGCTTCTGTTTTTGTGCGAGCACAAGTGAATTTTGGCTCAAAAGTCTTCTGCACTAACCTTGAAGTACAGTCTGTTGATCTGAAGCTATGGTTGTGGCAAACAGTATGTTAAGACATTGTCCCTTCGGCTGCCGCAATTTCCTCTTCTTTCCCTCCAATTTTTTTCATTTTAAAAAAAAACGTACTTATTGCCTTTGAAGAAGATGCAGACTGAAGAGCTCTCTTGTGTCGGTCACTGTTTATATGTTTCGTTATATTAGACCTTCCGCCGTGGGAAACACTAAACTCTCCATTGCATACTTCACATCGACATCAGAGTCACTTTTAGTTTTCTTTATAAACTTAAATTTCTTCTCTAAATCCGCGTTAAACTTACTCATATGCTTGGGCATATTAACACTGTGAAATAATTTTCTTACTGTTCCACAGACTAGATAACGACTGTCACACTGCTCGATTAAGACTGATTCAAACTAACACAACAGAAGCCTTTTATATACTACAAGTCTTCTAGAAGTTTCTATTAGTAATTAATTAAACACTAGAATGTAAACAGAAACAGCTGATATGTCTACTTGGAATATACTAGATTACTAGAACATTCTAATATCAAATAGAAGGTCCTGGAACGTTATAATTGTGTACACAGAAGAAACTAGAATACACACAAAGATGCACAATTGTTTACGTATTTCCGATAATGACTCCAACAATACAAACAAACAAAGCCGTGGTGCCAAAGTGTCTCAAACTGACTCTCTCTCTCTCTCTCTTTCTCTCTCTGGTCCCTAGGTCACTTCCGTAACAATACAAAGGTAAAAAGTAGCGAACTCACTCACTGAGATAACCTATGCTACGCGAAACTACAAACTATCCAAAACTACAAAATTCCCCGATGCATGTATAGTTTACAAGGAACCAAATAAACAATACGCTTAAATGTTTAAGTGTATGCAATGTCCTTGTTGCTTTTATATTGTGAAAGAGTCAGTCAAGAACATTTTATTTTGGGATATAATATTAGATAATATTTAAAGCGGAACGTTTATTCGTTTATCTTTATCCTGCCAAAGCGGGACATAATAGCGTCCCCCGAGTAAATCTGGGGACAGCGGGACACTAACCTAAAAAGCGGGACTGTCCCGCCGAAAGCGGGACGGTGACCTTAGCGTGTCCACATATAACCTTTGAAATCACTGTTGAGTAAATGCATGCCATTACAAAACATCAGCTGTTACAAATGTGTCTCTTATTTGGCGCATATTTCTAATTTGATTTACTTACAAATACAAATCAATTTAAAATCACTGTATTCATGTACGCATAGAAAGTAACATTTCATTATTATTGATATTTTAACAATTACAATGTAACCAATCAATCAACTTTATGATTACTAGAAGCCGAGTTGTTTCAGGACATGGACAATTTTTTTTTAAACATAAAAACTCTGAAGTTTATAACACTTATAGAAAACATTCCTGTAAATCACGTAATAAAATATGAATACGATACAATAAGAGTTTTTGAGTAATAAAAGTGTAAAGTTTATGCACTGTGAAAACTAATAAAAATTACTTCTCTTTTGTTTTGTTCGAAGTAGGATAAAAACTATTAAACCAAGTAGGAAAACGATTGTATGACTGACTAGATGTTCGTAAACCTCTTAGATTTAGTAAAAAGCCTTCAAATTTGGGTAGACATAATTTATGCACTGACAGCAAGTGGTTGTTTGAGGTAGTTGCCCATTCTGGATTGTGTGCACTTTCCTATTTATGATTTAAGTAGTAGAGCCTGTAGATCAAGAGGGTCAGTCGCCCAGGTGGGATTAGTCGTTGGATCAGGTAGGCTATGAGACTATGCTTAATTTTGGGAGGACTGCGTTGATTGAAGGGCGTTCTTATCACCAGTCATCGAGCAGGGCAGAGTGAGGTGACAAGCGTTATTGGCTGCATCTGCGTGTGACTCTAGAAGTTGCCTTATAAGGTTTGTTTGAAAATCAAACTAACTATTATATGTGAAATTTAGAATTCACATTTTGTTCTTTAATGTGATGTCTGAAGATATAATATGCATTGAGGATGGTGAACTCTATTAAGTGAAATCAGAACTTAGTATACCACTTTAGTTTTTCTTGTAAAAAAGAATCATATCAAATTTATCTATAGATCCCATATTTCTACTATAATTTATAACACATTTTGGTTTTAATTTTCTATCATTAGATGAAGTATTTACAGTGTTCATTTTATTTTTATAAACTGTAGATCACATTGTAATGGTATACGATCACACTTTCCAATTGTTATCTTTGCTCTTAAAAGCGATTTCATCTTTTTTTCATAGTTTTAGGCAGGCATGGAACACCTTTTCTATTGGAATTTAATGTCCCATGGATACCTATTTCATTATCATAAAACTAGATAAACAGAGAAGAGCTTGAATACACTGTAATTTATTTTGAGATAAGGTCTAATTAGTGTTTTTATAACATGTGATGACACACCACTATCGTCGTTTTCTTCTAAATCAGTTCCTGTACCGGTATATATAAAATCTAAAATATCACCTGTCAGGCAGTCAAACAATACAAATAGTTTTATACCAAATTGCTTTCGCTTATTTGGCAAATCTGCTGGAAGGACTTTCTGCCCTTCCATAGCATTAAGCTCTTGTCAATTACTAATATTGGTGTTTGAACTGGAGGATCTGTTGAACACTTTTATCTTGTCTCACTTTTCTTGCATATGATACAAGTATTGCTAGTAGCAAAAAAATAATAGAATTGGTCAGTTCGTATTTGTCCACTTATTTAACTTAATAGTTGTGATGCACACCTTGTGTGCATTGTGAATATTTATTTGTCTCATGAGCTATGTGTAACACAAGTCAAACATCGCATAAAATTCGTCACATTCTTTCAATTAAGTTCCACGCAAACTGTCTGTACACTAAAAATATCTAGAACTGCCAAACATAGATTGACGTGGTACAATTTTGGAATCATGATCCCATTTACAAACGGGACATTCATCATAATAATTTACTGATTTTGAAATGTTGTTACTTTGCTCACCTAAAATTTTATTTCTTATTTGGCCACTTACATTTGGCTTATTGTCAAATTGATCACCAGAAAAGATAATTCTGCTATTGTCTCCAAGTAAGCTTCGTACATCAACTGTCAAATAGGACTCATTTTCACAACTACCAATCACTCCTGAAGTTTCACACTCCTCTCCCACTTTCACAGTCATTATTACCAAAACAGTCTTCATTGCACTCCCAACACATTAACACTACCAATCAGTTCGTCATCAGAAAAAAAAAAGTCGTATTGAATAAATATTTATACACAATTTAGAAAATTAATTATTGCAAAATATAAAACATCCGTACACAACCAGCATCTCTTAAACACTGTTGAGTATTGAGGAGTTGAAATGACAAGTCTAATGACACCGTATTTAGAGTTCTAGGAACCATTGAAAGAAGCTACGATTGGAAGGTTGGTGTTAAAAACAAGGCTACGCAACAACATCACCTGACATGGATTCTCATTTAAGTTCAAATGTCATGTGATGTGCTTCCTTGATTGGGATCAAAATATATTACTAGTCAACAGGTTAAATGATTATCTTAATAAGTGACTAATTTGTCGGTTTACTAGTGTCGTACATGTAAGCTTGATAGCTTCCACTGCTTGTTATATTAAGGGAACAATTAATATGCAGTTGGCTATATCGTCACTTCTTTTTTAAATAAAACTCAAAAATAAAACTATTTTAGAATAAATAAGGATTTAAATTCCAATCGGAGGTAGTGTTTTAATCTGGACAACTTTGTTTTCAGTTCAGACCCTTCCTTTTTTCATTCTGCCGTGAATAATCATCAAAATTATATTTATAACTGAATACTTAAATGTTTATATTTTCTTCTTTGCAAATAAATTTAACGTAACACATAAGACAGAAGTTAAAAAATCCACTTTCTTTACACAGATATTCATTTCTTCATTTTTAATCCTAGAAAGATTTGTTATAGATTTCAAACAAAATGTAAAATGTTGTGTATTGATTTTATTTGGTAAATAAAATAAAATGGTATGGAGTATTGTTAGTAAGTGCCTAACTTTTAAACTACCAGCTGTTTTATAATTTTGTCTTTAATGTCTTAAAAATGTTGCATACCAGACAGTTACATGGTTTCCTATACCTTACCATTAGCAATCTCATAAATAATTACATCACTACTGAGGGAAGGTAGTTGGATCCATATTAATTAAAAATCTATGCTTGAAAATTTTCATAATTCTTTTTAAATTACAGGCTATGAAAATTGTAGTTTTATTATTTTGATTTGAGAATACATTTTTCAATACTTCATTGAGTTTGAAAAACAGTAGTTTCACTTGTTAAAATATCAGTATTAAATGTATTGAACTTGGAAAATTCAGCTTAGTACAGTGTATTATGTACTACACTTATTTTACCCTTTTTATGAGTTTGGTAACTGCGGTAATTTGAATCAAGAAACAAACAAAAAAATAAACTAATCACTGAAAATTAAACCTCCATGGTGTACTTCATTTCCCACTTTTAGTGAGTCTAATGACACCAAGAAGGCTATCAGAAGCATGCTGCGGTTAAAACTAAAAAGATATGCATTATATTTATTGTGGCTTTATCTAGGACAAAAAAATTGTGCTAAATCAAGAGAAACTAGGACAAAACCATCCAAGTAGTTTGCACAACCAGTTCAAGATTAGTCTCTTAATATTGATTGACCTGCTTTCCTTCAACTCTTGCTCGTCAATCAATTTGTGACACAAATGAGAAAACTTAAATATACAATACTATCGAATGTCAGCTTCCTCTATCTAACATACCAACTTTAAATAACAGTTAGAGCCATTTGATAGCTCTGGGGTTTAGCTGTCAGGGCTTTAACCCTGAGTTAGATATTCTAATCCTTTATGTTGAAGTTTTTATAAATAATATTAACTGGAACCAGTACTATTTATAAATATAAATAATAATGGTTCTCCCTCATACTCTTTCTGAACAACTTCCTTGCACAGATCAATAAATAGCCCATGGGGAATGGGTAGAGTAAGGTTAAAAAGAAGATTGACATCTCCTTAAGAAGAAAATTAAAAATTAATTTATGAAAGAGAAGATAATAATATTGTTTTGAAAGCAATATCAACTTCGCTATCGGCTTGCTAGGCCTGACATAGCTGTTGTTTGGTATCTCTCTTAGTCTGGCTTCTACCCCACGAAGACCTGTCCGGCTTGGGTGACCCTACCGGTAGCAAGCTACCGCCGGCATAGCTCTCGGGGTTGTGGAAGCACGCAAGCTATTGGTAGATGGAAGTATACTAAAAAAGGTAGATGATTTCAAATACCTTGGAACGATGGTGTCAAGTGATGGAAGAATGGAACAGGAAATAAATGCCAGATTAGGAATGGGAGCGGGATTCTTCCGGACGGTGAAACACCTAGTATGGGACAAAGAGGTACCAAGGAGGGCCAAGGTAATGATGTTCAAGAATTACTATAGGCCTATAATTACTTATGCGGCAGAGACATGGCGGATGTCAGAAAGGGAGTGGAGTAGAGTACAGGCAGGGGAAATGAGGTTCTTGAGAGCAATAAAGGGAAGAACTCGAAGAGATAGAATTAGGAATAGTGAGATAAGGAAGGATGTAGTGGAGGAGAGTATAAGAGAAAGAGTGGAACAAGCAAGGTTGAGGTGGTATGGTCACGTAAAAAGGATGAGTGTAGAGAGGTTGCCAAGGAAGATGGAGGAATGGGAAATGGAGGGAAGGAGGCCCAGAGGAAGACCACGAAGAAGATGGCTGGATGGAGTGAGGACAGACGTGGAAAAGAGAGGGAGTGTGTGGGGGGAAGTGGTGAGAGAGGAGATGTGGAGGGACAGGAGAAGATGGAGAGGCTTGGTGACAACCCAGACCCAGGATTGACTGGAACGGGACCGGATAAGTAAGTAAGTAAGTAAGATAATAATAATCTGCTGTAGACAGTCGAGTTAGTTAAAAATTCTTATGTAACTTGTATGATTAGTATTTACCTTGTGAGCAATATCTTGATATGTTTTAGTTAAATGATTTTGATTATAAATAGTTCTTAATCTTGTTAATGTGTGCTAAAGAGACTTACTACAGTTAGAATAGGAAGAGTACAGAAAAACAAAGTAGACAAATAGTTACAATATTAATCGAGCAATGTACACCTGAAATTAATAATTTAAAATTAAATTAATTTAATCTTTGTCTTCTGCTTCTATTAGAACTACCGGTATGATATGGTATGATCTGTATCAAGCTCCTGTTGATCAGAAATGTTTTTATTAATATTTTTAATAATTACTTTGACATTTGTTTCCCATTAGTAAAATCTAGATTAAGGAATAAGAACAATAACTGGGTAACTGATGAATTAAAGAAAGATAAGGAGGAGTTAATAAACTTGAGTCAGACAGTAAGGATAACTAATGATAGAGCCACAAACCAAATTTTAAAAAATCTTAAAAAACATCACAATAAAGTTGTTGATGTTAAAATAATGAAACAAAACCTAATATAAATAGTAAAAATGAGATAAGATTGATTGTGGGCAGTGAGGAAACGTCTGATCCGTATAAAGTATGTCAAATATTCAATGATCATTTTATTAAATTTGTTGATAATTATGTCATTCCAAATCAAGTCAACATTAATAATGTTAATCCTAAGATAATGCAAAATCCACTAACACAACTTTTTTTTCATGTAAAACCTTTGAATGAAATCGAGATAGACAAAATTATTTCATCCTTTAAAAACAAATTTACAGTAGGGATTGATGAGATACCAATTACCACTATTAAAAAGGCTAAATATTTTGTGATTAAACCACTGATGCATATTAATAACTCTTCCTTTGTAAGTGGTGTATTTCCTGATGCACTTAGTCTTTAAAATCAAAACTGTGTTTAAAAGTGGCAAGTTAACGGATCCTACTAATTACCGTCCATTATCTATACTCCCAAGCTTTACAAAAATGTATGAACGGGCAATGTATATTAGACTGGTAGAATTTCTTGAAACTAACAAATTATATGACAATGAACAGCATGGTTTTAGAGGCGGGAAATCGGTTATTAACTGCTGGGATTGACTTCATAAATGTATTACTGGATGCAATAGACAAAGATGATAAAGCTATAGGAATTTTTATGGACCTTAGTAAAGCCTTCGACAGTGTATGCCACAGTAGTCTGGTCAAGTCACTAGAAAAATTAGGGATAAGGGGTGTTTCACTGCAATGGTTTACATCATATCTTAAAAATAGGAAGCAATACGTTGAACTGCCATATTTAGATAAATGGAATAAGTTAACCAATGCTAAATCAAAATTTGAAACCATTTTGTATGGAGTACCACAGGGCTCAATCCCGGGGCCGGTGTTGTTTTTGTGTTATATTAAAGTATTGCCCAAAGTTGTTGCAGATGTAAATGGCAAAATGTGTTTGTACGCTGATGATTCCAATATAATTATTTCAAATAAGTCTCTAAATGAAATAGAAAGAATATCCAATCAAAATTTGACATCAATTAAGAATTATTTTAGTGGGAAAAACTTTTTACTAAACCCAGACAAAACAAAATTTATTTCATTCCAGACTCAACAAAACAAATTTAAATCAAAACCATCAATTGAAATTGATAGTATTAAAATGAAACAAGTGGAACAGACTAAATTTTTAGGTTTGATCTTCGACAGTAATCTGACATGGGATGCTCATATTCTAGCTGTACAAAAGAAAATATCCTCTGGGTTATATGCCTTAAAATGTATCTCTAAATATTGTAATACAGAAACGCTAAAAATGGTATACTACTCACATATGTCATTTGGTGTGGTTCTGTATTGTTCGACTAGTTTGCAAAGTCTTCTGTTACTACAGAAGAGAGCCATTCGAATAATTGTAGGACTACAACATCAAGACACTGTAAAACATTTGTTTCCTAGTCTGGGAATTTTAACGATTTATGGCATGTACATTATGGAAACAGTTATGGCAGTAAGACAAGCCAATGAAGTATTACCAAAACTAGGATCTTATCACAACTACTCAACAAGAAATCGTAACCAATTGGCAGCTCCAAATATGAATTTACAATTTTCGCGAAAAAATCCGCTGGTGTACGATTTTACAACAAATTACCACAATATATACTTAGCCTAAACAATGTTTTGATTTTTAAAAAAGAAATGAAAAAATACCTCATTAGTAAGGTATTCTATTCTTTTGAAGAGTTTTTTGATGATGTCTATTAATCATTGTAACTATATTTAAAAACATTTTATATACAATAGTTTTAGTTTAAAATAACATGTAACGCCATTTAATGTTTGTATGTAATATATGTACAAATTTTGAATAAAGTATGTTTTGAATTTGAACTGTTGAGGATTTTCTGAAGAGGAGTATGGTGAGGAGTATCACTCCAATTCACTTGAAGCTGCTGTTGTTACACAGTTCCACTAGCAGCAGTGGACAAAGAATAAACTCAATGACTAACTAATAAGACACTTGATGCATCTTACCTTAAAGATACAGTTAAATTCGAGTAAAACGCAAATTTTTAGATTTTATTTTTTTACATTTACTATGACACTGTTAGATCTATGTTTTCACAATCTATATTAACTAAGCTAACTGCCAATATAATTTGTTATAAGGTTTATCTGGAAAAAATATAAAAAATTATAAATTAGTAAAGAAATGAAATATATTTTTTGAAAGTAAACAACTATCCCAGTTGAACAGTAGACACAATATATTTCTTACATTTCAGTAGATAATTTAATTCATTACATAAAAATAATAATATAATTAATGTTACATTACCAACCCCATTTATTTATAAAAATTAAACTTTTGACTAAAGAAATGTTGAATTATTCACTGGGCAGGTCTAAATGCACATAAAAAGGAAAATTACAAAATACGTTTTCAGCAAATCTGTTTATGGGGATTGTACATGCCCTTCTATTGTACTTTTTAGTACCATCATCGTCATCCCTTTGTAATAAAAGTTTATCAATGTCACTGAAAATATTACAACAAAACTGTTTCTTCTAGACATTTTCAAATAAAATAATAAAAACCCACAATTCTACTGTAATTTAACATCAAACGATCAAATTGACGTTTAATTTCTACTTTTTTGGTAATAAACTATTTTCCATAACATCTAAAATTGTCAAATGATCTGTTCATATTACTCACAACTGTTACTCAATCAAAGAATATGCAGCTGTAACTACCGTTAATATTAAGTGCCAACATCTGAAAAATAAGTCTCATTTTTGCTTCCAAAATAAATTATTACAGCCAAATTCATAAATAACTTGGAATAAATATTGGAAAATCTAAAATGCTGAGCTTCCAGTGAAGCATTGTGTTGTCTAGGATCTGAGACACGAGCACTGAACGTGGTAACCTCTCTCCATCTTTTTAGTTATATGCTTAAAAGATAATTTGAACAGTTACAGAAATCGTCTTCTAAATAACATTATATCTCGCCTTCTAAATTACATTACGTTAACTGATGTTATTTGGTTTGCTTATCATTAAAATCATCAACAATTTTTGTAAGCCATATTAACCCTTTGAGGACAGAGAAAAAAAAAAGAAAAAGTACAAACTTTTCCCCTCACTTTTCAAGTGCGACATGTAAAATTTGGAGATACACAAGTCTTCCATTCATTTATTTATAAAATCTGTTCTAATAAAGATGCAAGGGTATTTCTTTGACCAGAATGTTTGTAATTGAGTACTTTATCAGAATAAATGTCCAAAAAGTCATTTCATCATGTTTAAAATATCATATTTTGTCAAAAAAATTGTATTTTGTTTTTAAAATGTATTTTTTTACACTTACAGCTTGTAAACAAAAAATATTTTTGTGGGAAACTGTGTTATTGAAGTCTAAATTTAATCACCTACAAACACAGAACAAATTATAACAATCGGATTGAAAATAAAAAAATTATAACATGAAATATTTCTTTAATACTATCAGATTCGTTTGTTAAAATTAACTCTCTGTCTCAGACATTAAAAAAGAAACATTTTCGAATGTCTGCATACCATCCCAAAGACGTACAAGTTATTATAAGCGGTAAATTTTATGTTATATATAACAAAATTCGAATGACGGGATATCGCCATTCGGTCCTCAAGGGGAAAAAACATAAATGACGAAATATAGTAAATTCAGTTTCCAAAGGTTTAATAAGAATGAAATTGTGAAAGTTAAAAATAATATGAATGAAGTGACAAGTTTGAACGCATATTTAAATAATATCACTATCGGAATATATGTGCAAACTCCTAAAAGTCTCACTTACCAAACACACATGAGACCCAAAGGATATATCAGAACTCTCTGTACTGCTTTTCTCTCAATAATAAACTGACCAAGATTGCTTATTAGGCTGAACAAAGTTTTTTTCTATTTTACAAATTAACAGTAATATAATTACTGTAGAGCCAAACAATTCTCCATAACTACTCTATACACTGCACTGTACAAATCAATAATCCCAGGCTGTCTGTCATACTTGTAAATGCTATACAGTTGAAACAAATCTCCCTCGTTTTAATACTTGAGGTCATGTTTTAGAATGTTGTCTTGTATGTTTATTTACACAATATTAGTTTCAAATTACTGCCAAATTACTGCCCCAGCTCATTATATATTCAAAATTTACTTGTTATTAATAAATATGATCTCTTGTTATGTTTTCTCACACATGTAAGTAGAAAAAGTATGTAAGTTTTTGTAAGCAACTTTATTGTGAAAAGGGTAATTTGATTTTTTTTTCATTTACAGGCAAATTATCAAACTATAAAAAACGTTAATTAATCATTTATGATACAGATTGATAAAACATGACAGGATGCTGGAAATTTAGGCATCCTTCCTTCACATCTATCTGCAGATATACTAATTCTGTTTCACTCTTTGTATACCATGCTGGTCTTGTACATCTTGCTTATTAGAGATCCACGTATCTCGTTCCACCCGCACATCCAGCACTAGCAACTTCTCCTTACCAGAGACATATTTTATAAATTCAGTTCCAACATGAACATCTTGTGCAATCCAAGCGCAGCTAGAGTTATCTACACATCAGGTTCCTCCCATATGTCCAATTTAGTAATTTCTCCTAGTGTAAAAAACATTGTGTACACTTGCAAGCCAGTTTGAGTAAGGTTTGCCTAACTGTGAATCTACTGTGTGCAGCATTTTCAAACCAAATGCAGGAATCTCTGAAGTTGTCAAAGACTTAGCAGCTTTGACTGGTTCCTTCACGTTAAAAGACTCATTGATAATCATGGGTGGGACCAATGATGATATAATGCGAAGGGAAACAGAAATGTTTGATACATACACAAAAATACTTCAAAGCACTGCTCACACCAATGCTGTTATAGCTGGCTTACCATACAGGCATGATGTACCAGAATTGAACAACCGAATCAGTCTCATAAATATACAACATGAAAAATGGTACTTGAGTCTGGCCACGCAAATTTCTTGCCAATAAACGAACTTCCCCGCCATATGTATACTAGACATGGTCTACATTTTAATAAACGTGGAAAGATCAAAATTGCTTGTATGATAAGAGAAATCCTCCAAAGTGAAAACAAATTATCTAGCTCGAACTTAAATTTAAAATCTACAGGTATTAACCAGCACAAAGATGTCATTGAGATTGTGGTAGCGGATATGAAGGATGTAATTGATGAAGTTAAAGAAGATTCAACAGCAGCATTTGCACACTGTATCTCGGGGGATTTTAATGATACCAGGCAAATGTCAGCAGGCGTAGCTTTGACATTTCGTAGGAAATTTGGTAGACCTCAAGTAAAAGAATGTATAAACACTAACTTGACTTCTCAGAAGGTTGTTGATGGAGCAACTATTTATGGCCTTGTTACAAAGGCTAAATTTTTCCAGAAGCCTACCATTGAAAATTAAAATTTAGCTTTCCAGCAGCTTACTCAGGATTTCAAGTATAATGGTCTTAAATCACTCTACTGTTCCCCCATGGGCTGTATAAGGGGCCTTATTACACCTGAACACTTTGCTGCCAACATTACTAAATTTCACTGTAACACTGGAGCCAATGTAAAAATAGTGATCCATAATGAACTGCCCACCAGAGTGTTGAGAAATCACCTGTCTTACACTGACTTTGTCAAACAACTGAAAGCAGAAATTGATAACTGTAAAAAATGTATACTGTCTGATGAATATCAATCTACGAGAAGCAGTAGCAGTTTGGATGATGTGCCCATGACTTTACCAGTGACTGTTTCTGGAAACATGAGCTACGCAGAGGCTGTTTCCAGAGTCAACTATGTCAACCAAGACCAACTTCCACAAGGGCCACAACTGAGTAAGCAACGGGAAAGTAATGGTGTTAGTGATGTGAAAGTGATCTTAAAGCAGAGTACCACACAACAGACTGACACTATGACACACTCAAGTGAAAGTGTTGAGAAAGAAGCACCTCTTGTTGAAATCACTAGTGTAGAATTATGCAATGAAGACTGTAACGATTTTAACTGTAAGATCTTAAATAACAGTCTTGTAAACAATGTTTTCCCTTTAAACTGCCAAACAATTCACCATCAGCCGCCAAGTTTAGCTCTCAACAAAATTCAAAAAATAATCTAATAAATTTTCCAAAATCACCAAGTTATAAATTTTTCAATCAAAATATTTGGGGTTTAAAAAGCAGCAAACTAACATTAGAAATAACTTTAGATGAACTTAAACCTAATATAATAATTATAACAGAACAAAATATGTCTGATGCAGAACTCATTAGCTTTAAATTAAAAGGCTACTCAATAACAAGTTATTATGCTAGAGCCACCACTACTGGGGGGTGGTGTGTTGATCCTTTCAGAGTCAACATTGAAGGGGAAACAGTTGGCTTGTAAAGATGTAGAAGCTCTCTGTGAAGATAAACTATATGAGTGTTGTCTGGCTAAGTTTAAATTTGATGGCAAGAAAATAGTATTGGCAGGAGTATATAGGAAGCCACAATTAAAGAATTCTGAATTCTTATATAGACTTAACTCTAGAAATGTTATTAAAGAAAGAAAAAAATGTAATTGTTTCAGGGAATTTTAACATTGACATATTAGATTCTTTAAAATCTAGGGATTTGAAAAATGTCCTTAAAAGTCATGGAATGAAATGAAATGAAAATTGTCTTTATTAGGCGGAGTTAGGACTATTAAGTCCTCTCTTCCACTCAACCTTAATGAAACATCTGGTAAATTTTCCCACAAGGGTAACTCCTATTTCGTCATCATGTATTGATATTTTTTTTACAAATATTAATTTTTTCTAATTTAAAACTTCAGGCGTTATTACTGCCCTTTCAGATCACGATGGGCAGCTTTTAGAGGTTTTTAATATAAATAATTCCACAAAAATCGCCTAAAAATTAATTTGTTAACAGTCGAAATTTCTCAAAAGCAAACATGTCTATGTTTGTCAAACTATTAACCAAAGAAAATTGGCTCCAGGTTTTCAATGCAAACATTGACCAAAATTATGCAGTATTCTGTAATATCTTAAATTATTATTTCAATTTAGTCTTTCCTTGTAAATTAATAAAAAAATCTACACGTAAAAATCACTGGATTACTGATGACCTAAAAAATGAAAAAAGGAAAATTATTGAATCATTCAAAAAAGCTCGGACCTCTAAAGATTTAGAACTACATCAAGATGTTATTAGTAGGAATAGGCAGTTTAAATTAAAACTGTTAGAGTGTAAAAAAAATTACTATGATAGTAAAATTGATAGGTCAATGAACATTGGTAGAATTTATAATGAAACATCTAATGGAAAGGAAAACAGGAATGAACCAATAACCTTAATAGAGGATGGAAGGGAAATCTCTGATCCACATCTCATAAGTAATAACTTTAATTCTAAATTTAATAATGTAGCACAATGTTTATCAAAAAATTATGTTAATCTTGACACATGCAATAGTACACATTGTAACGTCAACCTACTCCAATCAAATCCTCATTCACTTTTCTACTGCCATCCTTTAAGCGAAATAGAAATTCTGAACATTGTTAGGTCATTCAAAAATAAATTGTCAAGTGGGTATGATGAAATCCCTAAATTGATTAAATCCTCAATCAACTTCTTAAGCCCCTCGTACATCTAATAAATTCTTCTTTCATATCTGGAATCTTCCCTCAAGAACTTAAAATTTCCAAAGTCAACCAGTTCATAAAAAAGGAAGTAAAAAAGACCCAAATAATTACCGTCCCATATATCTACTTCCTTCAATATAAAAAATCTTTGAAAAAACCATGCACAATAGATTAGCTAAATATTTAGAAGAGAACAACTTTTTTGATAAAGAACAAAATGGTTTTAGAAAAGGAAAATCTACAGTAACAGCTTTAGTTACTTTTGTTGAATCATTAATAGAGGCCATCGATAGTGGTGAGAAACCAATTGGTGTTTTCATGGACCTTTCTAAGGCCTTCGAAACTATTTCCCATGATATATTGTTACAAAAACTGCTATCACTGGGTATTCACGGTACAGCCTTGAACTGGTTAAAATCTTATCTCAATAATAGATTTCAATACGTAGAAATTTCTTCCACAATAAACCAAAAATTAGTCAAAATCAATTCAACAAAATTAAGTATCAAGCAAGGTCTCCTCAAGGTTCCATCCTTGGTCCTCTTTTGTTTATTTGTTATTTACAGGGATTTTTATCATTAATAGAGAAAATTTCTTATACCAAGAGTAAAAATGTACTCTATGCTGATGATTCAAATTTAATCGTTTCAGGTAAAAATCAAAGTGATATAGAATCTGCAAGTCTAATGCACCTTTCAAAAATTCAAGAAATTTTTCAAAATAATTCATTGTATTTAAACATTGATAAAACAAATTTTATTTCTTTTCAAACGAGACAGAACAAAAAAATGTTTCCCCAAACATTAATGTAGGTGATATAAATATTAGTAATATAGTTAACACAAACTTTTTGGGTCTAGAGATTGATGAACATTTAAGTTGGAATGGTCATATGAAAAAAATACTTACAAAAATACACTCAGAACTGTATATTCTTAAACATATGTCATTTTTATGCAATCTCCCTACTTTAAAATCTATTTACTACGCTCAAATTCATGCTCACTTAGCTTATGGTTTGTGTGTGTATGGGGGAACATGTAATTAGAACTTGGACAAATTACTATTATTACAAAAAACAAGCTATAAGGATAATGTTAAAAACTTAAACATGATGATCATGTAAGAAAGCATTTTACCTCACTTGAAATCCTAACAGTTTATGACCAATACATATTTGACTGTATATTGTACATAAAGAACAACCCTAATGATTTAATTTTTAGATCAGATATACATTCCTATAACACAAGGGGGGAAAATGATATCAATATAGCCTATCTAAACACAATTTAGCTTTCTATAACAAAAAGCCCTCTCAAATGGGAAGTAAATTCTTTACAGCTTTGCCTGTTGATATTAAAAAGGAACCAGAAATTAAAAAAATTAAGAAGAATCTAAGAACATTCCTGGTGACAAATCCCCACTATGCTTTATCAGAATTTCTAACCTGCTGTGTTTGATATTTAACTTAGTTATTATCAAACTCTAGTTTTTTTAACATAAGGATCCTTATGTAATTAGTAGTAAGACTGACACTATTTAATGCACTAGTTTGTACTCAACAAATAAAGAATTTTTGTCTATTGTCTGTTCTATATGGAAATTGCCAGAGACATCATGTTCCTCTCCTTCATGCGTACAAGTTGTATCACGTTTTCTCAGTGCTCCTTAACAGAACATCTACACAATCCATAGCAAGTGACTTTTCCAGGTAATTTAAAATTCCCACTTTTCCAGATTTTCCCTGTTACTGGACACCCTGTGAGTCAATTCTTATTCTTACAACACTTGTTTGATAGTCCAATCACTAGATTTATCCATCATTACCAAAGATAGTACGATGGGATGATATTCCTGTACAGTTAAAAAAAAATTGAATTTTACAATGAATTGATTAAAACTAGGTAATGATAAATCTTAGTTTTCATTAAAGAACCATTCAAAGTCAATTAAATTATGCGAATATAATGGCTTTTTATGGAGTTCAGTAAAGCTAACCTTGAACATTACATACCCATTCCAACTTCACAAGTATTGCTTAAACGTTTTGAGACGATTGTTAATGAACAGCAGAGGAACTACTTAATAAAAAATAAAAAAATAAGGAGTAATTTGTAAAAACTAATGTGGATACAGAACAGTTCTATAAATATTATTGTAGATAAAGATGCAGAGATGGTCATATCTGTTGGAGGCTTTAGACGATGCACAGAGCATTGCAACTGTTTTCTGTGACCTGATCAGAGCCTTTGGTTGTTCACTGTACTTTAAAAGAATTAATAAAATGTTAAACAATTTTAGGTTAGGTTAAAGCGAATTAGTATATTAGAGAGATAGGACATCAGCAAACTTACCTTAAAAGACAAGTTCACTAACATCAGAGTAGTAGTCACAAACACAAAGTAGACATAATCTCACAAATTTTCAACACCACAGGCATTTTCTTCAGGTGAGTAGAGGGAGAGAAGAGGAGAAGAGAGTGTCTCTCTCTCTTTCGCTCCCTCTAACTCACCTGAAGAAAATGCCTGTGGTGTTGAAAATTTGTGAGATTATGTCTACTTTGTATTTGTGACTACTACTCTGATGTTAGTGAACTTGTCTTTTAAGGTAAGTTTGCTGATGTCCTATCTCTCTAATATACTAAAATGTTAAACAGAACACTAAGAGTTATTTTAAATAAAAGGTGCACTTCAAACTGGATTAAAGTAAATTAAATTAAAAGCAATGCAAGGGTCAGTTTTGGCTCCTTTATATTCATATGGCCATACCTCATTAATTTTTAAATGTTACTAATACTACTCTAAATCTGCCCATTGAAAAATTACTTAAAAAAAAGTTAAAGAAATGTTCTGATGAACATATTAAAGTTAATTTATATAAAAAGGAGATCTTAAACATTATAAAACAATAAACGTCATAAAACCTATTTTTTATTGCAGTGTCATATATGAGTAGTACTATTGTAAAATCATTGAGTTAATGTAAAATGGCAACCTTAAATAAGAAATTGAACTAAAAAATTAAGAATCAATCTGGTTTGAATTTACATTCCAAGAAAAACAATAGATTTAGCAAATTGTTCATCAGGTAATTTACTGCCGTATAATATAGAATGGCAATAAAACTCATAAGAGACATAATCAAACCACATTATTTTATTATTATTATTTTTCTTTAATTGCACTAACACTTTCACTGCTAACCTACTAGTGATAACCCTTCACTAGGAGCGGTGAAATATAACGAATATTTGGTTTATTTGAATATCTGAACAATTTGTATTCAAATATATCGCACAGTAATATTTTGTTTGACAAAACGTTTCTAAAGAGCTCACAATGAATCACCATACTTCACAGATGCTGAAAACACTGAGGCAATAACACAAAACTAACAATTTGGCGCGGTACCACGCCATCAGCAGCAAACATGTTAATGTGATATTTTACTTATTCAGAAAGAGATTTATTTTAAAAATGTGTTTATTTTAGAACTGTTAAAAATATATTCCTCATAATAAATTTATTAACCAACAGGTCAATTAGGTATTCTTTTTTAAACATGAAGTGCCAAGTGTCTTATTTCCGGTATACATTTATAATTAATAGGATTTCTTTTAAAAATTGGATGTAAAATAAAAAGCCTTTGAACAAATATTTAAATTATTTTTTAAATGTAAAGAAAACATTTAATACACTTCAATATTACCTAGTGCATTTGGTTTAAAATTAAAATTAGAGGATTTTTTTTTTTTTAATTAGAGAATTTTGAACTCTCTGTGCTTAGTTCAAAATTTACATCTTTCACTTATGAAAGCAGAGGTTCCTGGGTATCAAATTCACATTCAACAGGTGATAGCTTATTAATTGCCTTTGAATGTGAGGTTGTTATGGAGAAGTTTTATAAATTAAATTGCAAACTTATTCTAATTCACAGGTATCATAAAACCTTTATTTGAAAATGTAGGCCTAAGTATAAAAGGAATAAAGTAGAACAAGCTATTTTTTTACAAACTGAACACCTTATTCAGAATACTTATACATATCTTTTCTTAGTTATTAACTTAAATAACTAAAAATTAGACAATAAGACTGTCATACCCTTCGTATTTTAAGCTATATTAAAAATAATATACTGTGAATGAAAATGCCCCCGTTCTAACCCAGTCTCGTGCGCTTGAGTCTTAGCCATACTGTCGTTATCAGAAAATATAATGTTGTGTTGTTATGAAAGTCAAAATTTTCTTGCAAACCCAGCGCACAAAAATCAGATTGCTAGAATGTTGATATAATTTTTTCCTTGTTCAGGGTATTTTTCTTTTTTCCATGATTAGTCATGATTTTTTTTAATTGGACTTAGGTTTTTCATTTAAACTTTCCCGAATTTACTAAAATGTTGTGCAAGTAAAGATGTCATCAGCCACATTTTATATATATATATATATATGTGTGTGTGTGTTCAGTTGTTCCTCATGGACAATGTTTCCAGTGACATCTTCTCTGTTCATGGCACCATGTTTTAAACATATACCATAAAGCGTTCTGTTAAATTTTTTCAACCTCTGCACCACTTTCTAACGGTTCACAGACTCTCCTATCTAGCCAGAGCTTTCCCTCAAATCAGGGATAACTACCCATAATTATTATTTTAATCTCGAGTGCCAATTTTTAACCTGATTTTTTTTAGTAATACAGTACAAGAAAATATTTCAGTTTTTTTTTTTTTTTCATTTCTTTTTAACTATTAAAGCCATTAATTGAAATGAAATATTGCCATATATTCTCTCCAATGTCTTGAGAGTAAAGCCTTATCTTGAGTATAAGTGGCAAAATATTCTATGAACACGCCATATTATGATCAAGATATGAATTCAGGTCCTCTATGTAAGGCATATAATACATGACTGAGTATAACAACAACTTAACATTAACTGTGTTAGGAAATACTGGCTATAGAAGCAAGCAATACACTATCCAACAACAAACCTATGAAATTCTCCACCGGGTCCAGCTGGCTTGTCTGGTCTATTCCTCTGGTTGTTCCTCTCTTCTCTGTTCTCATTGTTAAACTTTCGTTCTGACGTTGGTCTTGCAGGACCTTTCAATTTGATATTCTCTACAAATAAAAACAATGTTATCAGTTCAAACTTTATTAGACTGGTAAATTGGTTTAATAATTAAATCTGCTAAGTCAAATCAAACTACCCCTAACAATCAAGTTTTGTCTGTTAAATCACTACAAAGCGTATTAAGTAAGCTAACTGATAACAAAAAATATTACCCCACAATAATGGGAGTGCTGAATAATGTTCGATTAAGACATTGAAGATAAGAACAATGTTAATATTGTTTCAAGTAAGTTCCAAAACTACAATATTACAATACTAAGAGTACTGTATAAATGTGTCAATAAGCCCTTATTATATTAAAACATATTTGATTTTGAAAATATGAAAAATATATATATATATACCTAATGGGTTTTGTATATGGGGGAGAATAAGAGGCACAATTTTTGATAAGGAAATGCACATTCTTATGACTTTCTTAGAAACAGAATAGAAAAATGCCATGTGTATAAGAACTGTCTGACTGAAAAACTCAAGAACTGCAGTATACAAAATTGAATCACCGCCAAATGATATAAGCTTGAAATTTGTCATATATATGGTCCTTAATACGTTCACTGCGCAAGTTGCGAATCCGCGATGGAGGGCGGAGCGTAACATGCGCGCGTCGCGGATCTGAGATGCCCAGTGCCACAAACAATGCCTTAGTATGAGCTCAGCAGATTACAGGGACGGACTATACGTCGTGAACATGTCAAGTTGAACCTAAATATAACTGTCGTGCAGAGTTGGTTTTCGGTTCAGTGTTTTTACTACTATACTTATGTTTATGTTAGTGTATGTGTAATTTGTGTCTTGTGTGTTAGTGTTTTATATTATTTTCTCATTTATATTAATTATCAGTTCAAAATGTCGGAAAGCAGTGATTCTGAACAAGAAATAAATAGTGATATGGACTTTGACAGTGACTCAAGTGATGATACAACAGGAAAAGAATTCTTTGGATGAAGATGACAATGAAGACATTTCAACTATAACCCTGTTTAGAGTAATCGAACTTTAGGCCTAAAGGAAATACATTTCACTAAAGAAAACAAACTTTTAATGCCTATTCCCGGAGAATAGTTTTAATGCCTATTCCTAATAGGCCTGTTGATTGGTTCTTTTTGCTAATGGACGAGCCATTACTTGAGTCAATTTGCAAGTACACAAATAAATATGCAATGGAATTGTTCTGTGGTCAAAATATTACTAAACAATAGATCTAAACAATAAAGTATCTACCAAAAGGAAACGATGTCGACAGTGTTCAAAGCAAAAATGAAGCAGCTTACTACTTATATGTGTTCTCTGTGCCCAGAAAGTCCTGGAGTGTGTGCAGTTGACAGCTTAGATCTGTTTCACAGGCAAATGCAAGAAATGATGAACTGTGGGTGGTGGGAGGGGCTGTATATATTGTAAATAAGTAATACTACGTATAGTTTAATACACATAGTGACAAACTATTGATTTTCTCCAATTTTATAAGACTTGCACATTGGAAGACTCGCGGAGTGAGCACGTTGCGCATGTGCGACGGCATCTGTGACATCACAAAAAACACATCTTAAGGATGTTTTGAGCTTTAATTGATGGAAAACTATTGAAATCACAGCTATTGGTAAGTGTTTCAAAACAAATTTTTTTTAGCATTTTAGGACCAATTACTAATATTTTTTTAGCAGTGAACGTGTTAACAAACAAACAAAAATCCAAACAGCTTAATTTGACGTTATTGGGATTTCTTTTGTATGCCAAGAGTACTTTATAAAACAAAATTGTGAAGTACTTTTGGAAAAGCTTTAACTTCAAAGTTAGCAAGTAGTAGAGCCTAAGACTTGGACCATAAATAATAATCGAAACGAATTTGAACAAGCTAACATTAAGCCTGGCCCTAGCAATTAGAAAAATCTTCACTAGCAGACCATTTTTTGACACATGCAAGCACGTTTTTTTTTTTAATTAAAAAAATATATATAAATCCTTTATTTAAAAGTCATGTTGTAGGCTATATCAATCTCATAAAGTACTGAGAACAGTTTGAAAGATAGAAATTTGTATGTTTTTAAATTTATCTAATAACACTAATAAAATGGGGGGTTTTATTAGTAAATGTGTTACTAATGTGGATAAAATTTGTTAACCATTTTGAAGTCACTACCGCAGCTTCTTGGAAAATAATGCAGTTCTTGATAAGTGTTAATGATTGTTGTGATTCATTATGTTTATTAAGAAATAGAAATGTTTTAAAAGAGGTTGACACAGTTTTTATTTTATCTGAATCAGGCTAATAGGCCGAATTGTTTTCTTAGCGAGAAAACATTACAATTTCATAATTAAATTTTGGCACCCACAACATTTTTAAGTTAGGCCTGATCTTTATTCTACAAGCCTTCATAAAGAAAACAATGGTCCATTACATTTAAATGAATTAGATTGTATTATATGCATTAATTCATTAAATTCAGTTACAAAATAACTTTCCTTCCCAGGCCTATGATAATAAAAGTACAGAAAAAAAAAGTTGTGTACTGAGATTATGTATCATATTGGCGTAACCATATTTTTATCAGGTCTTGAAGCAAAACTGGACACTGTATTGTTAGGGCCTAGTGTCTGTAAATAATAAAAATGATCACAAGATAATTTAAATCAGGCAATTACTGCCTAGTCGCACTTGCTCCATATAGAAAATCTGGGGTACAAGTAACCATGCTCTAAATTTTTAACAATTGGTGTAATGACAAAAAAAGTTTCTTTCTGAGCACAACATGCTAAACTTCATAAGAGGGCAACATTTGAAACTTCTAGATAGTACTCAAATCATATAAAAATTCTTACCTTATATGGTAAATCCTCTTAGAGCACTAAATTTGAACATTCTTGAATGTAGACATGTGAATTTCAAAAGGTATACAGCCTACCAAGTAACGAGCATATTATGAAAAAAATACTATCTTATAAAAATCATTACTCTGGGGTTGGTATTACCCCATTCAACCGTATCCTGCCCATCTTATACAACTGCTATTTTTTTTTTAATCTATTCTTCTTTGCGATGTATTGTATTGTGTGTAAAGTCTATCTTTTAGTTTTAATATTATGATGTATTTCTTCTTTGCAATAATTTGTATTAAATGTGTATGTTAAAATAGTGTTGTAGATATGCTTTAATGTATGCATTATTTAGGTATATAATTATTTATAACCAAGTTAGTAAGATTGACTTTGCCTATTGCTTGTACAGCTCAACGACAGTAAATTTGCTATTCATTTAGGCCTATTTATCAATATTAATTTAAAATAATAGGCCTAGCTATAACAAAATGTAAAGTAAAAAAGTTAAAGGATGTCTTATTTTAACTTTAATTTAATGTACTGAATCCGTTCAGCTAAAAAGTACACAACAGAAATCCATACTGCAAAAAATAGAATTGGGCTAGCAGACCCATCAATATTAGTATGACTTCATAATATTATACTAAATTTTTAATTTAAGTGTAGGCCTAATTAAGTTGACAAACCAAAAGAGCCTAAAGATTACATAATTTCTTACATAGGCCTATGCAAGAAGGGTTAAATATTTTTGTTTGAAGACACAGGCCTATCTGAACACAAATATATAATAGTAGTGCTAAATGAGATTTTTCAACATAAATAACAGATGTAAGTTATAAAAATAATAGGCCAGCATGATGATGATTCTCCAAAATCTCATTAGGCCCGAAATAGGCAAAATCTATAATTATACAAGCTAAGTACCACTGACTGTCTGATTACAGTTTCTTAAAATCTCAAAGGCTTTGAACCAAGAAGCTTGGTATAAATATTCTTTATGGGCTAAAGATATTTACTGTTTCAGATTTTAACATATTACCCCTCAAAGAGCTAAATTTAGGTAAATGATAAATATTTCAATACTGGCAAATCAGAGCCTTCACCATTTATGCCTACAATAAAAATAAGACAGACAACATAATTATCGTTTCTCTCAAACTTATAGCCTAATTTGACCCATTGATCGTAAGACATAAGAAGTTATTTTTTTTTTTAATATGAGTTTTAGGCTTCATTGTTAAATTGACTGAATGTTAACTCTATTCCTGGCAAGCGATTACTAGTAATCGATAAAAGACGCATTCAGGTTGGCAAGCGATTACTAGTAATCGATAAAACACGCTTCCGCAGTTTCCGTTATTGTACGAGTTCTATTCCACTTAGATCGATCATTGAGGCATCATGGAAAACTATAAATCCTACCAAATAGTATGATACCAAATATAGGTATGTGGAACGCAACAGTGGACCGGAACCGATTTATTATTTTCGTTGTTTACATAACCTTACGCTGAAATGTTTACCATACTGAAATGTACCAATTCTGCTAAATAAATATATATTAGGCAAACTTAGTTTATTATCATTTTATTCCCTATAACTTTGTGAACATTTTGGTATATAACACTTTGGAATTAACTTGAAAATTATAATTGTTATAGTTTTTTTAGTGAAACTTTGCATGACATCTGATTATAGTCATTTATGACATACATTTGATTATTCACTAACAATATCAATTTTTACGCAGATAATCCAAAACATGTATATATTTTCTGAAACTAGATAACATTTCTAACATTTTAGCTATTTCAGAATTTCAAAACTCCAACTGTAAGTATATTCAAAATTGCATGTCCCCCCCCTTTTTTTACTTTATAATTTTTTTTGTTTAGATTGAAAAATTTTCTTTTTTTTTGGTTATATTTTTTATGTTTTTATAATGCATACCTGCAGATTCTAAATGTATTTCTGAACAAGAAAGTATATAGATGTTTACATATAACTAAAAAAATATATTTTTTATGAATTTAAAAAAACCCCTTGTGCGAAGGTCAAAAATGGCTTGCCAGTATAGGAATAAATAGCCGCCAGGAGTAGGGTTAAATGTACATACGCCTAGTGAAGAAAATAAACAAAATTACATGAGTAAGGTAACATGAGCGCAGTGAGTGAAGATGTTAGAACATTAAGCGTGCAAGGGTGTCTAAAAGGTTTAAGCATGAATATTTTGACAATCACTAGTTAAGCTTATAGGGGTGTGAAACAATATTAGGGCATTTATCACAATGCACACTAAAATATATAAGGCCTATTGAACACTCATTTGATATCCACACACAACAGCAATTTTGAATAAATAGCTGCATAAACAGAGTAGAGGGTTGCAGTCAACTAATATACACCCTAGAATGCACTTACATTCACATTACTAGAAAAGGCATTACTTTCTGTCTATAAACATATGGTACATATAAATCAGTTTGTCTTTTGGATTTTATAATGAATTATTGAAAATGCCAAATCTGCTGAATTTGAGAATACCAACTGAAGAATTCAAAAGTTGTAATTTGATACTATAGGATCGTAATGAGCACATTTTGACCTTGTAATCGAAAACCCCTTTGGGACCATTATTAGACCAATGTCTAAGTATAGTGGATAATAGAATACCAGTGAGACAAATAAAGGTTACTTATAGGCCTATGAACATGTGCTAACGTAAGTCATGTTTATGTATTACTGTAATGTAACATGTATTTAACCTGTTTTTTGTGTGGATATAAAACAAAACCAACCCCAAAGTCCCTATTAAGAATGATTTAACCAATTTCAAGTTACAATAATTAACAAGATTGTTATGGTTACAAAAGCACATGGTGTCAGTATTACTAAGATTGGTGATAAGGAATTAATATTAAGATTGTGACTGCTGATTTAATAGATGAAAGGTATATTAGGCCTACCATTCAACTGTCTAAAAAAAAGTATCTTATTCTTAAATTTAGTGAATAAAGCTCAACATTCTAATTGTGGAACTATTGTTGAAACATGACTTTGAATGAGCCCATAACTTTCAGCTTTTACAGCTTGTCATTGAAATTAAAACATATTGACTAACCTTCTTTTACTTTGTGTTGCTGGTCCTGTGATTTTATGTTTTGAGTTTCCTTAATACCCTTGCGCGTGTTAACAGCAGGTTTAACTTTCACCTCCTGCTGCTTGCCCTTATTTTCTTTTTCCGATAGCTTCGTTTTCTTCTTCGATTCTTTTTCTTGTTCTTGCAATTTAATCACTTCTAAAGGATCATCATCTTCGTTTAAAATTCCATAACGATTTGTTACGCCTATACCGTACATATTCTCCATAATTTGAGAATATGAGAACTAAGTCAACTCGCCTTGACTTAACAGCTTTACAACAATAACTACAATATGGCGGCTGCTCTATCTACAGAACAACCAATGAAAATTTTAGTGATAAAAAATCTCCATCCAAGTGGTTTGTGGGTAAAAGGAACTACTACTAGAACAAGTAAATGACTATTAAACATTTATAGTCAAATCTTGTAATTCGTAAACAAAATGCTGTAAAGAAAACTATTATATTATTATTCCTGTATTTTTATGGCAAATATTTAACCAGAGAAGAAGCATTATTGCTTCACTATTTAACTGTAAACAAAATTAATACTCTTTATGGTGTTTATAGTGTTTCAGTAACTGACTGGTGTTTTGAAGTACAACTCTTCATACATGTGGATCACCGGTGGAAAAATCATGGTACTTTAAACTACAAGCATAGACCTTCTATTATACTATATACCATAGACTTGACCAATCCTGGTTCAATCTCTTTTCCATGGACTTGACCAATCCTGGGCTGTGCCCGAAGAAAACTGACATGCCCCCTGTCTTGAGGAGAGTGGTGGCGAAGAGGAAGGTAAAGGTAAAGGTAGAATGTCTATGCTACAAGTATGACAACATCTAATATCTAATAAAATAGGAACTTATGATAAACACACGTAATTTCTTTTAGTTACAGTTTAAATGTGAAAGGAAAAATTGTTATTCCCGAGTTTTAAATTTAAATAATACAGCTATGACTTTTTATTTATTTATTTTTTTTTTTTTATTTTTTAGCAAAGGTCACAATTAATACATAAACTAGTCTGCTCTGCAGTCATTTATAACAAACTTTCCCACCTGCTCATCAAGAACAATATTGAGTTCACACCACACGTGCATTCATTTCGTTGAATATAAAATAATTTTTAGCTTTACTAAATTGAGACAGTATCTTTAAATAAAATTACTAACATTTAAAACAATAATAATAAAATACAAGGTGTCCCAAAACCCCCCTCCCCTGTAACTTTTAAACAGAATGAAACAAACCAATATCCTTTGGGGGATAGTTATGTAACGACTAATGATCATTTTCGGTACAAAACTACAACCTGACAAAATTTAAAATAAAAATTACATTTAAAATCAAACTAAGAAACTGTTTTGGAATTAAGCAGGAATAAGGTAAGTTTAGAAAAAATAAAATTTAAGTAAACAGATTATTATCAAGTAAGTAAAAGGGTCATAAGTCCGAACGGATGACTCAACAAAACCATTGTTTTTTAGCATAACTTTTTAATAAACCTTAGACAGGCTGTAGTTTTGTACTGGATTGAGATAGAGACCTCTAGTTTGTGGCATTGTTCTTCTTTTATAAATATCTTTAAAATGAAGTTTCATTTTATGGGGGTTTGCATTTGAAATTTTTGACTTGATCCCCCAACCCTCCATTTTGGGTTAAGGAGTTAAGTTCTCATATGGCGCAATAATTATCATTAGTCATTACAAAACTATACCCCAAATTATATTGGTTTGTTTTATTCCCTTCAAAAGTTACAGGGTTGGGACTTTTGGAACATTTTGTATATTCAAAAGCATAGATTCGTGCATTCAAGGACGCCACATAGTTAAGATTATGCAAATATATGCAAATGCACAAGTGTATGCAAATTAAGACTAAAAATGTAATTTAAAAAGTAATCCAACGAAAATTATACAAACCGTATATGCAGTTTTTTAACGATTTGGAGGACCTGGCTTCAAACCTGGTAACGACCCCTAAGCAAAAAAGGCTTATTGTGCGCCCGGAAATACAGTTGGTACAAATCAATCTTAAACTCCGGTTTAAGTTTGAGTTTCAACAGTCAAACCTGGTGTATATTTAATAATATAGTGTAGAATGATTAAGTTTCAGTGCTAAAACGTGAAAAAAAATAGTGTTAACAAATTCGTATACTTACAAAATATATATTTCTTATTGCAAGTGAGAATCGGAAGTAGTTGCAACGGGTAAGAATTATATGTAATTATTTTAATGGCCATTTCAAATAATCACGTGAACATGAGCTGTACGGTGAAATTAGGTGTTGTCTTGGAGCTTTTGCTAGAACCATAGGATTCCTTTTAAATATGACTCTTAATTTTGAAATTTAGAAAATAAATCTTTCTCTTAGTCAATAATTTAGCTGCAGAAATGTTGCAAAGAATACACTGAGTGAGTCTTTATACTACTCAGCTTATTAAATCTGCACACTGTTACTTCTTTCTTCTTGCATTCATCCCGTAGACCTTGAGAAGGCGTTGAAATGTCAATTTTCAACATTTTATACTGTGTCTTCCTTCTCATTATTTGAGGCAAGATCTTAGAGTGGAATTGGCGTGGGCTTTGTTTTTATTTGATTTCAGGTCAGGCCAGATGGAGGGGGAGGAAGTTGATAATAACATTTATTTATTAAACAGTCTTTAATTTAACTTTAAACTTCTTTAGGCATTGCATTTCTTTTAGTTGCAGTATATATAAATATTCTTTAAAATTTATACTGTAAGTATTTTAATTGTTGGCAAAATAACAAATTATTCTTTGTTTTTAAGTTCGGTGGCAGATCCAAGTATAATTTAAGTCCAATATAATCTGATCTAAGAGGTAACTCTAAAACCATTTCAGTAGTAGTGCATTAACTCCAAGTTCTTCCGAATTCTTAATTAGGTTAGGTTAAGGGTAAATGATTCTATATATTTAGAATCACTCACTTTGCCTAGTCTAGATAAAGAAAATATTACTAATTGTATTACCAAAGGCAGATAGAACAGCAATGAGGAAGAAGGTTACGTTTTTAGCTTTAGATCCTGCCAATCTAAACTATTGCTGTTGGGTACCTACGATACTCCTAAATGAGAAGGATATTCTATCATGAACAATTCTCAAACACATTTTCCAAAACTTTCAGCCTATAGTGTCTTAAATCAGACAGATATCCTGAATAATGCATAGAAATCAAGAACTCCTATTTAATTTCTCAGCTTTAATCAGAGCATAAAGAAGAGCGTGAAGCCTTCTTTTATGAGGTTCACAGCACTATCTGATTACAACAGCTGATATTTATAAGGTCCCGAAAGTCTTAGAGGAGTTAAGAGTGCTATGCTTAGTCTTAACGTCAATAACGGCTACTTTAACGATTAAAATGTTTATGTATGTCATAAATGTAAAGTTTGGTGATCCAGTATTTGGTGTTTTATATGCCAAAGAGAAACTTCTAGTTGCTTCTCTGTTGGTCAGTTAATTGGAAACTCCTTTGATTTGATTTTAAATTCATTAGGTTGCAATATGCTTCCAAATTGACTAAAGATCATTGATTAAATTAATGGTCTCTTCGTGATACATAGTAAGAGTAAGATATTCACACTAACCTTATGTTAGTTATATACATTAGCCATGTATTGAAAGTCATATATATCTCATTTCTTTCAATACGTGTTACCAAAATAAAAGGAGAGGAAAATAGCAATTGAAAACCAGACTGACATTTAAAATTTGAAGTAAAAAGCCAACCAATCAATCAAATAAAAATCTTCTCGGTTGCCTTATAATAAATTATATATCATGCATTGCCAAGTGTCAAAATACATGAAAATAATTATAGCACATACCTAAAAACTAAAATCAGAATTGTCATCATCACAGGTTTTTTATTTTACTCCTTGTTGTATGAGAACAACAAAATAATTATCTAAAAACTTAAAATTAGATTACTTATCACTTAAACATGAAAATCATAAACTCATCTACTGATCATGTACAAAAGACTGAAGACTGTAATAAAAATTGTCCACAAAGAATTATTTTAGGCTTTCTTTTAATAAGCGGCATTTATGAATAAATGAAATGAATAAATGAAGTTATTCCATCATAACCATCATAGTTTGATGCCAGCAAGTAAGTCATTGAAAAGCTTGATGCAGTTATAAGAAATGCTACGTTGGAACAGGTAGTACTGTATCGGAAGAGAGAGAGAGTCAATCGTGATCAGAGTGAGGACGCTGAACGGAAGCTATTGCGAAAATCCCCGAACAATTTTTCTTAAAAATTATAAGGGCCTCAAAAACATACAAACATGGAGAAGAGATGATTTCATTTGGCGAAAAGTTAACTTGCAGAATTCTCTCTTTTAGAGGCCCAACAATTATCAAAATTGCCTTTTTCTGAAGGCGAAAAATTGATATCGATCTTGAAGTCTTACAACTCCAAATGGGAACAGAATATCTGAGGTGTTAGTAAAAACAGCAAAACAATTCAAAAAGTACTTGTATTTTAGTGTTTAAACATTGATCACCTGTCAGAAAGATTACAACAGGCGTAGAGAATAAAATCCATATTTCCTTAAATTAGTTAATGATGTCCTTAAATTGATAAAAAAATTCCAATAACTAAGATAATACATATATCTAATATCTATATAGCCGCACGTGTAACTCACTCACTGACTCACGTACACAAATTCTAACCCACTTCCAGATGAGCTAGAAACTTGAAATTTGGCACACTTGTAGCTTTTGCCGAGCAACCGACGAGAAAATTCCGAAAATAAAAAATTTATAATTTTTAACCCTAAAAAAAAATCAAAATGGCGGACGGGAATTTTGAATTCTGTGCAGAGTTTTACTAACGGCTTAATTGTGGGCAAACCGTTGGTTGTAGAACAAATATGACAGCATAGTCCAGATTTGTAATTAAATTTCCTACAATTTTGTTGATATAAAATTTTTTTGTATTTTTGATAATAACTACGCAAAAAATCGTTAATTTTCACATTTCGTTCAAAAAATTTTATTTTTGTTTTGTTTTTCGTATTTTACTGCATTATTACGATAATTTAAGAACTTAAACCCCTACACACTACTTAAATTTACTAATTTGTTATCAATCTACTATTAAATTCGATTTTGCACTGTCCATAACCTAGAAAAAATCCAAAATGGCTGACGTGAAAACGTTTATCTTTTTGCAGAGTTGAGGTTTTTATTTTACTGAAACTTTAATTTTTAGTTTATTTAACACCAAATGATATATTTAAATTGACAATAAAATTCTGCACAAAAAGTGTTCTGGATGTTTTTGTGCTATATAGAATAGTTTCCTCAGAAAAAGCCGGTAAACTTGAATTGTTTCGAAAACTTGTGATTTTTTTGGAATTGTTCCTCCCATTTAAGCATGATTTAAAGGAGCTAAAAACTTAGAACCCTACACATTATTTACGTTTAGAACTTTGTTATCAAACTGCTATAAACTTTGATTTTTCACTTTTTATAACTAAAAAAAATTCAAAATGGCTTACGTGAAATTGCTGCACTGTTTGCTGAGTTGAAGTTCTTGTTTTACTGAAGCTGTAAAATTTAGTTTAGATAGCATCTAATGAAATTTTCAACCTAAAAATTAGATGCTGTACAAAAAATGTAATAGACATTTTTGTGATACATACTATAGTTTCCTCGCAAAAAGTCAATAAGTTAAGTTTTGTCAAAAACAAGTGATTTTTTTGGAAGATATCATCCTATTTAATCATGATTAAAAGAAGCCAGAAACCTACAATCTTACATACTATTTACCCTCACATATCCTGTTACTAAAATGCTATACAATTGGATTTTGCACTTTTCATAACCAAAAGAAATTCATAATGGCTGACGAAAATACGCTTACCTATTTGCACAGTTGAGATTTTTGTTTTACAGAATCTGTAATAATTAGTTGGATAACACCTAATGAAATATTCAAACTAACAATTCAATTCTGTACGAAATGTGTCATAAACTTGTTTGTGGTATATTCAATCGTTTCCTGACAAAAAGTTTATAAATTTGAATTTGAGTTTATAAATTTGAATATCAACTTAGATAGTATCTAATAAAAAACTAAGGTAATTTCTTATGATCATCTTAGATAGAACCCCCCCCCCCCCTGAGATCATATTGGGAGCCCCCTGTGATAAACGGATAATTACCCGTTATCATCTTAAATGGCGGACGGGAATTTTGAATTGCTGACAGCATACTTCAGATTTGTAATTAAATTTCCTACAATTTTGTTAAGAAGTAATTTTTTGGTATTTCTGATATTAACTATGCAAAAATCATCAAATTTCACTTTTCTTTCAAAAAATTATATTTTTGTTAGGTTTTTCGTATTTTATTGCTGTATTACGATAATTTAAGAACCTAAAACCCGTACACACTATTTAACTTATCTACTTTGTTACGAAAACTGCTATAAAATTTGATTTGTAACTTTTCATAACCTAGAAAAAATCAAAATGGTTGACATGAAAACGCCAACCTGTTTGCAGAGTTGAAATTTTGTTTACTGAAGCTGTAATATTTAGTTTGGACAGTATCTAATAGAATATTTAAATTATATACTTAAATGCTTTATATACAATACATTTCCTCACAAAAAGTAGGTAAAGTTGAGTTTTGTCAAAAATATGTTACTCACTTATTCACCTACGTATTCAAATTGTGTACAAAACTTTACGGACAGTTAAACTATATATAAAAACAGTTTGTATTCATTTTTGTTGGCTAAAGACCAATCATAGTTTTACGCTGTATTTTCGGAATTTGTTTGTTGGTTTAGGCACCCTCCAGCGGCTGCGATAAACGTTTTTAGAACAGTTGGTAGACCGGGCCTTTGTCGATTGAAACGAGTCGGTGGAGCGTCTGCGACAAACGTTTTTAGAACGGTTGGTAGAACGGTCTTCAGTCGATTGAAACAAGTTCCACCGAGGTTATATAAGGATGACGCCGCATTTAATGCCTCAGTCTGCTGACACCCTACGGCCTCTACACGCTAGAATTACCTTTAGTACTGAACTGTTCAATTGTTTGGCTTTCTGCCCTTTTGAAAACTGAATCGTTTTCACTGCATGGTGAGACGAATCCTCTATCATCGCTATTTTTCAACATAAACTCTAGGTTTATTCTCTCGTTTCTTTCATTTAATACGTTTTTACTGTGATTAATAATCAATCACGAATTTTTTTAATTGTTTTCGAGACTTTACTATTTTTTTTATTTCCAAATTCTTCTTCTCCAATTACTTTAATTGTAATTTTACATTTTAACTCTCTACGATGGCTTCTCATCAACAGAATTTTTTTTGTGTTACCGAGGGGTCCTTTCATCAGGGCAACAATGATCTCTTCACATGGAGTAGAAATGCTCAGTGTGTGGCTAATTCTGCTTGTGCCCTTGCATGGAAGAGTCTTGGTGGACATTTTTCGACAACTGTAATCGATGCAATCCTTATGAGTTGTGTCGCATTTACTAAACACTGCGTAGTGAGAATTGTACTGGTTATGGGCGGTACTTGTTTCCAGAAGAATTAGCATCAATCATTCATGTTTTGAATCAGTCAGTTTCTCTGTTACAACTAGAGCACATTTGCGATGCCCTTTATCCCCTAACGAAAGATGATTGGCATGACACTGTTTCGTCACTTACTGAAAAACTACAAGACATATTGGCTGTAAATCAAAAAGATATCGGATTCCTTTTCACGGATCAAACAGTTACTGTCTCCTTTTGGAGGGTAATTGAACTGCTGTATCTGTTTGATCCACATCCCGTGAATGAAAAGCGCCATTTTGATTTGTCCAATGATGGTAATAATCTAGCCCGCCTATTATGTGTGACAGCTACTTTTCACTGGCCAGTTTGATGTTGTCGAATGCAGCTCTGGAATGAGTTGCAAGACAGTTCACCATAACTCAGCTGACTTTGGGAAAAACTGCCACACAAGACCTTACTATTGTCCCTGAAGAACCACGAATTGGTGACCCTCCAAACCAATTGTATGAACCAATCTGTACATCTAATCGAGACTCGCAGGTGTCTTATGTCGATGTTAAGTTAAAATTGATGCCTGTGGTAGTGTTATCACCCTTAAAAGAAATGTCTCCTTCGACCAGGCCATTATTTAACAAAATGCCAGGCAGACCTAAAAAGGTTAAGCGAGGACGTCCAAAGAGCTTGACCAGTGGATTGGCCTGCACCCCAAGGGGGTTTGGGGGCGAAGCCCCCAACGAGCAAAGCGAGTCTAATATCTATAAATCCGCATGTGTAACTCACTGACTCACTCACTCACTCACGTATACAAATTCTAACCCACTTCAAGATGAGCTAGAAACTTGAAATTTGGCACCCTTGTAGCTTTTGCCGAGCAACCGACGAGAAAATTCCGAAAATAAAAAATTTATAATTTTTAACCCTCCAAAAAAATCAAAATGGCGGACGGGAATTTTGAATTCTAAGCAGAGTTTTACTAACGGCTTAATTGTGGGCAAACCGTTGGTTGTAGAACAAATCTGACAGCATAGACCAGATTTGTAATTAAATTTCCTACAATTTTGGTGATATAAAATTTTTTTGTATTTTTGATAATAACTACGCAAAAAATCGTTAATTTTCACATTTCGTTCAAAAAATGTTATTTTTGTTTTGTTTTTCGTATTTTACTGCATTATAACGATAATTTAAGAACTTAAACCCCTACACACTACTTAATTTTACTAATTTGTTATCAAAACTACTATTAAATTCGGTTTTGCACAGTCCGTAACCTAGAATAAATCCAAAATGGCTGACGTGAAAACGTTTATCTTTTTGCAGAGTTGAGGTTTTTGTTTTACTGAAACTTTAATTTTTAGTTTATTTAACAACAAATGATATATTTAAATTGACAATAAAATTCTGCACAAAAAGTGTCCTGTATGTTTTTGTGCTATATACAATGGT